>JAFVLL020020100.1:27500-30000 GCA_021397915.2 Tor tambroides | reverse complement strand
GTCAAACCTTTATTTGCTCTAGTAGCATTTTCAGTGGCACTGAGGCACAGATGTGAACAATGTAACAACTTAACATTGTCACATACAACATAATTTGTATATGTAAATATTACATATTTTAATTAATGCTAATACTACTAAACGGACGATACATAGAAAGAACGAACGATGGATGGATGGATAGATAGATAGATCTAGAGCTGGTTCTGTCAGCTGTCCTGAAGCACTCTCACATTAGCCATCAGTCCGTCTTTATCGTCAAGGCCTGTCATTTATCTGTTGCCGGCCTGGAGTGTGGGTGTTTTTTTTTTGTTGATGCTGATGATGGGAAACTCGGGGAGTCAGTGTTTACCATGGCCCAGGGCCACAGCCGCTGAGGCTTCTGGGATTGAATCAGGCATTTAATGTGTGACCAAATGACAGAGAAGAGCTCAGTCTCTCGCAGCTCTAAGAGATAACGTTTATTCTGACAAATGAGCCTGCCCGCTTTTCCCTCTCAGATGTATTACACTGCATTCATTTTACATTAAAGTACCTCTATTATGGGTAATGAAAGGTTCATATTTTGGTTTTGGGACACTTTCATTGTCCTATAATATGCATTTATTCTTACCTTATTTGCTCAACAACACTCAAACGATTCGCTCAACGATTCATTTTTCCAAACCTCTCCTTTGCGTGATGCTAATCTGCAGTGATTATGCCTGATAAAGCAGCATTTTTACTGGGGAAACGGCTATTTTTACCGCTCCAAAAGCGGCACCTAGTGGCAAAAAATGAATTTGCATTTTCATTCAGACCAATGAGAAAAGACCAGCAAGTGGTCAGGCAATATGCTAATGTTTCATTTTGAGTCAACATGAAACGGCTTGGGATTCATTTTAAAAACAACTCATTTCAATGATTCAGAGTCGACTCTTTCTTTTGAGAGACAATAACTTTTTACACGGTGCACTTTCAGATTTGTGACCCTGGACCACAAAACCAGTCTTAAGTGTAAATTTTTCAAAATTGAGATTTATACATCATCTGAAAGCTGAATAAATAAGCTTTCCATTGATGTATGGTTTGTTAGGATAGGACAATATTTGGTCGAGATACAACTATTTGAAAATCTGGAATCTGAGGGTGCAGAAAAATCTAAATATTGAGAAAATTGCCTTTAAATTTGTCTAAATGAAGTTCTTAGCAATGCATAATACTAATCAAAAATCAAGTTTTGATATATTTACGGTAAGAAATTTACAAAATATCTTAATGGAACATGATCTTTACTTAATATCCTTATGATTTTTGGCATAAAAGAAAAATGGATAATTTTGACCCATACAATGTATTTTTGACTATTGCTACAAATATACCCCAGAGACTTAAAACTGGTTTTGTGGTCCAGGGTCAGATTTAAAACTTTGAAGGATGTTTTCATTCACTTAGAGCTGTGTTACACACTGCATGAAAGATCATTTTCAAAAATCCATAATAGGGGCACTTTAAGCAATTAATGTCATTTTGTGTGATGGCTCTCTTTTTCTCTCTGCAGGACCTGTGGCTGTGATCAGCGGTGAAGAAGACTCCGCCAGCCCTCTTCATCACGTCAATCACGGCATCATCACCCCATGTGCCCTGGACGCTGGGCCGGACGCTGTGGTCATCGGCATGACCCGAATCCCAGTGATCGAAAACCCACAGTATTTCCGGCACGGACACAACTGCAACAAGCCCGCAACTTGTGAGTACCAATTTCTTTTTTATGACTGGATTTATTAAGCATAATCATCTGCAATATTTGCCTGCCGGTTATTTATCCTGAAAACGTTTCATTGGCATTTGCGTTATCTTGCATTGATAAACCTCCACAAGCTTTCATGTTTGCGGTTGCCAGATGTCGAACTTTCTGTTAAATCGATAAAAGACTAATATGCTAAAAATGTTTTCAATTTGATGATTTTCAGCTCCGTTTCTTGGGTATTCATTATTTAAGACATCTGTACTAGAATAATCTTTAGCATTAAACATACAGTATGAAAAATAATGCTGTACATAAAAATATGGTATAAGTATGGGCACATACAAAAAAATGATGTAGGAACTATTTTAACTATTATTTTTCCATTTTTTGTTTAGCAGTTTGTAAGAAATAGCAAGTAACACATTGAATTAAACATTAGAGTTAAATAGTATTTTCTTATGAAACACACTCCAATAATCTTCGATTTTTTTTACAGTGCAATTTAAATTGATTCTAGAATAATCTTTAGCATTAAACATACAGTATGAAAAAATGCTGTACATAAAAATATGGTGTAGAAACTATTTTCACTCTATTATTTGTCAATTTTTTGTTTAGCAATTTCTAAGAAATGGCAAGTAACACTGAATTAAGCATGAGATTTAAATAGTATTTTCTTATGAAACATACTCCAATAATCTTTTTTTTTTTTAACAATGCAGTTGAAATTGATTCTTTAACAAATGAGTCTTTTTAACTGATTCATATTAA
>JAFVLL020020100.1:12500-22500 GCA_021397915.2 Tor tambroides | reverse complement strand
TATTAAAGTATTGAAATGGCTATACTGGCTACAGTTTGGACACAGACACACAGCTTCATTATTGCAGGCTGACTAAATGCAAGGCCTGTAGCAATGTTGGCCAAACTCTGTGAAAGCAGTGAACCCTTTGTTCAATGGCCGTCAATTACCCAAGCCTCTTCCCTGTACTCATCTCTCTCAAGACTTCCACCCTGAACCTTCTGGCATTTTAGCAGTGAACTCATTCCACCCCAATTAGCCATTAAAAGACCCCACAGAATTTCACAGCACATCTGAAAATACAAACTTCTGTACTGAAGAATATAGTCTATACGTTAGCTAGCAGCAGTTTTTGTTACTAGGCACAAATATTTCTACTGACAGTTTTGCGATGCATTTGGTGTTTAACATGAACAGAGAGACCATACACGCACACACACACGCACACGCACACACACACACACACACACACGCGCACACACGCACACACACACATACACGCACACACGCACACACACACACACACACACACACGCGCACACACGCGCACACACACACACACACACACGCGCACACACGCGCACGCACACACACACACACACGCACACACATACTGTACATGTAATTATTTAATAATTAGGTTGAATTCAGGTAAAGTGGGACACTTTTTGTTAAACATATAATTAGGAGTGGGCAATATAGCAGTAGACATGATTAATCGGTGGAAATTTTTAGAGTTTTTGGAATATCATCTCTATCGCGGTTATGAAAACTTATTTTTTGCACACATTTGCATTGCTGTTTAAAAACAAGTGATTTTAAGCAGTTGAAATGCACCAGCAACGAAATAACTCATTTTGCTATATGCACACATGTGAAGACGGTTATTTTTACTGCTTTATAGGTCTTAATGGTTAAATACACACTTGTTTGTGTCAAAATTCCCATCTTAAGTTTCCTCATAATTTAAGTCTTAAATGAAATCGAACAGCTGAGAAAGAAAACACTTGTGACAGTATATTGGATCTAGGCAGCTCTTAAAGTCTGTCATTCATGTTAATCAAAAACAAAAGAAAGAAAATCTCACTGCTCTTGACTAAATCACTTTTGTGATACATAGTGTTCATACCCCTTCATTTTTTCACATTTTGTTATGTTGCTGCCTTATATTAAACTGCTTTAGATTACTTTTTTTCCACATAAATCTACACTTCATACACCATAATGACAAAGCAAAAGACAGGTTTTTAACATCTTTGCAAATTTATTAAAAATAGAAAACTGGGACAGATGAAATTTAGCCCAGGAGCATCATATTGCTAGTAGATGTTACTACACTTGTGAAGTTAACCTGTGGCAAATTCAGTTGAATGGGTATGATTTGGAACAGCACACAAGTCTTAATAAAAGGTCTAACAGCTGAAAATGCATATCAGAGCAAAAACCAAGCCCTGAGGTCAAAAGAACTGCCTGTAGAGCTCAGAAACAGGTTTGCATCAAGCCACACATCTGGGGAAGAGTTCAGAAAAAAATTATGCTGCATTGAAGGTTCACAGAATCATGTAGCCTTCATTATCCATAATGGAAGACGTTTGAAACAACTAGAACTCTTCCTTGAGCTGACCTCCTAGCCAAACTGAGCAACTGATGGCGAAGGGCCTTGTCTAGACTGGTGACCAAGATGCTGATGGTCACTCTATTTGAGCTCTATGATCATATATGCAGATGGGAGAAACCTACAGAAGGACAAACATCACTGCAACACTCCACCGATCTGGCCTTTATGTCAGTGTGGCCAGACCTAATCTTCTCAGTGAAGACAAACAAAAACCCTTGGAATTTGCAAAAAAGCACCTAAAGGACCCTCAGACTCTGAGAAACAATATTCTCTGGTTTGATGAACCTCAATTCCAAACATCATGTTTGAAGAAAACCAGCTCTGCTCATCACCTGCAGAGTACTATCCCAAAAGTAAAGTGTGGTGGTAGCAGCCTCATGCTGTGGGGCTGTTTTTCAGCAGAAGGGACTGAGGGACTCATCAGAGTAGAGGAGAAGCTCAATGCACCAAAATATTGAGATAGCCTTAATGAAAACCCAGTCCAGAGCATTCAGAACCTCAGACTGGGCAGAAGGTTTATCTTCCAACGGGATAATGACCCTAAACACACAGCAAGAGTGGCTTATAGACAACTCTGTGAATGTCCTTGAGTGGCCCAGCCACAGCCTGGCCTTGAACCCAATCAAATATTTCTGGAGAAACCTGAAAATGTGCCTCTGCCCCCATCCAACCCGACAGAGCTTGAGAGGTGAACAGGTGAGGTGAAGAATGGCAGATAATTGCCAAATGCTGATGAGCAAAGCTTGTCACATCAAACAGAAAAGACTTGAGGCTATAAAGCTGCTTCAGCCAAGTACTGAGTTAAGGGTTTGAATACTTATGCAACATATTTCAGATTTTTTTTTAAATTTTTAATAAATTTACGAAGTTGTGACAATTCTGTTTTTGCTTTGTCAATATATGGTGTGTGGAGTGTAGATTGATGTGGGAAAAAAAAGTAATTTAAAGCAGTTTAACATAAGGCAACAACATAAAACGTTTTTTGGTGGTATGAAAGGGGTATGAATACTTTCACAAGGCACTGTATATGTGTGTGTGTGTGTGTGTGTATATATATATATATATATATATATATATATATATATATATTTATATAAGATTAACTACTGTATTTAGAGCTGTTTTTAATGTGTTTTACACATTACTATTTATTTCTAATGCAATGTATCTAAATAAACTAAATATAAATATACAGTATACAAATACAAACACACACACAGTAAAAGTGACTCAAATATTTTGAAATTATATTTTTTAAATACATACTAGAGAGAGATGTAATTTGAGTATATGACTATTTTAAATGTAATGTAAAAATATATTTAAATATAAAAATGTATGTATTTTAAAATGATATTTTATATTATTTCACATTTTAAATACATTAAAACAACATATTCGATTGTGTTTTTTGGTATATGAGATGGAGCATTCATGGGCTCAAAGATATATGTTTTTCATTCATCTTTTCAGTCCTTTTTATGACAGAGGATTTCTTTTATTGTCTGAAACCAAATGAAAGAGAAGAGAACAGCCTTATCTGTTTTGACAGAGCACCTTTGCTTTCAAACGGCATTAAAGACGATCTTCTCTCTCATGTCTGCTGGCAAGATTAGAGAGGAAGAGCTCTATAACGAGTTACAGACCATTTACTGCTGTCGTGTTGCTGCAGAGCGCTTCAAAGTGAACTTCTATGTGGGCTAATTTTGCATAAACTGATTTTGCATGTTATTTCATCTCAGCTGTTTGCATACGAGACTTTTATTAGCAGTGAATCTCCACCAGTGGTTGCCCGACTGGTTGATTTAGTTTTTGAGGGAAAACCAAAAAGTAGAGCTCAGTTACGCAGCAGGAGACATTTTATACTTTTTCCATGCAATCACTTAGATTTGCATGAAATAACTTCCAGAAATACCAAAAAGAAATACAAAAAATGACAAGGAATTCATACCCCAATTGCACTCTTTTCTCATTTTACTGCAATGCATATTTCCACCCTGTCAGGCCAGAAGGAAGCCCTGAAGGCCAGACCAGTAAAGTGGGACATTTATCTCAGCCATTTAGTCAAAACTGTCAAGCAAGATCCAGTTAAGTGTTGACCTCAGTCAGCGGGTGCAAAACTGTGTTAAACCAGCATCACTGTGAGGTTTTCACTAAATTGATATAAGTGAGGTATACAGAAACTGTTTCTTTCACTTGTTTCCATGAACGAAGTTCAAAAAGTGTCGACATGCCTTGCACATTTAACCATAAGAAGGCCAGGAAAGCATTTCAGTCTGAAATTGCCAAAGTGTCTGTGTGAAACGACACTCTTAAGGGCCTTTTAGAAACGTATTTACTTCAAGCAACTCCAATACAAACACAATGCACTATGTCCTTATTTTCTCTGCTGTTGTGCTCCAGACACAAAAAGCGTGATAAACTCTGGCTCACTCACCTCCGGAGGCAAAGGTTTACCTTTATAGAATTATAAATCATGGTGGACAGAGAATAGTGTCCGTCTTGGAAGCAATCCTGTGTTGTTACAGTGGAAATATCGTGATGCACCATTCAATAACAGCACTGAGGATGCAACAAATGCTGCTTATAGAGATGAATACAGACTTATTTTTGAGGCGTGAGAATCAGGATATAGCTGTGAAAGGATTTCTGAGTAAGATGATATTTTGAAGACATTTTTAAATGTTTTTATTCATGCAATGAAAGTGAATAAAAAAGTGTGTGTGTGTGTAAAAACACACACTACCTTTCAACTATTACAGAAATTACAGAATATTCTATTTCAAATATTTTATTTTATTTTTTTTTTCAATTATATTCTGGAATTTTATGTTCATTAAAGAATCCTGAAAAAAACTATCACATTTCCACAAAAATATTAGGATAGTTTCTTGAGCAGTAAATCAGTATATTAGAATGATTTCTGAAGATCATGTGACACTGAAGACTGGAGTAATGATGCTGAAAATACAGCTGCAGATCACAGAAATAAATTACAGTTTAACAGATATTCACATAGAAAACCACTGTTTTAAATTATAATAATATGTCTTAATATTGCAATGTATATCAATGTATAATATTATATAGTAATAATATTTTACTGTATTTTGGATCAAAAAAGCAGCTTCAGTGAGGACCTCTACCAAAAGCATTTTATTTCTATATTTTTATATATTATTTATATTATACATATTTTTATAGTCATTTTTTATATTATTTTTACTTATATTGTATTATATATATATATATATATATATATATATATATATATATATTATTATTATTATTATTATTATTATTTTTTTTTTTTTTTTATTTTTTTTATTTTTTTTTTTTATGTATATAGAATAGGTAGACTTTGAAATCTTTGAAATCATCCACCATCTGAAAAGGGTATTTAAATCCCAAAACCATCATTATATTTCTATATTAATTTGATATATTACACATATTTTTTCATATTATATTTTATATAATAATATTATATTATTTTATATTATATTTGTCACATGTATTTTATATTATATTATTTTAAAAATAATAGATTTGGGGTATACGGCTGCATATCGTATGTACTACTGTTGAAGTGGCCCAACATCTGAAAAAGTTACATAGTTTCAAACTCCATATTTAACCCTAAACCTAGTCCTAAAATCTGAATGATGATCAAAATGGATGTTGATCTTGGTAAATGTCCTGCTTGAGTAAATCCCATTAAACTTAATGCCATATCACAACTTTTTGTCTACTTTCCATTCTTGCACATTGATATGTGACATTATTTAAATCTTCACAAAAGCCACTTTCGTGTCAAATGATTTTTAAATCACAGCACTTTATTAATACGTTCCTCTCTGACGTTCCCCTCTTGCCATAAAAGATTCAAGCCATCTAAAAAGACTGATGATCTTCTCCGGTCAACCATGGGGAGCTTTGGCTGACAATAATGGTGTTGATGGTCGGCTTTTTCCCATTAGCTACAGGTGTAACCACCGCAGGAAATTAATCCTTATTAGGGAGCATTGAAGGGGGCACGACTCTGGACCTAATGACAGATACATATCTGCCTGAGGTCCTATTATTCCTTCAGCCCCGGCTCTGCCTCCTGGCGTTTTAATGAATCTGTGTTTTTATCATCTGTCAGTTTGTGTTAGATGATAGCTTTAGATTTCTTGCAGGACATTAACGGAGAGCCTGTTTGGTAATGGGAGCGCACAGTGCGGCGGGAATGATGGAATGCGAGTGTTGAAGGAACAGATTTCCAGTGCGCTAGGCTCTTTTATTTGAGTCAAGGGTAATCATTTTGCATGATGTTTGGAGAGGTCTTGAGTTTTATCTTTTTAACTGCTTCCCTGGGTTGTTTTAAGAGACAGTGCTGTAGTTATGGCAGGCCTGAGTCATCCAGATGGAATCTGTAATTTGCTTTCTCTGTGCTGATCAATGACTCTAATGCATGTGGGTGTGTACACAATGCTATAAGAACTGTATAAAATTAAGATGGATAAAACATATCAATTATTATTATATATAATTTTATATAAAAGAAAATGTATTATTCAATTATTACTGAATATTTAATTTTTATATAGTTTTAGTAGACCTGTAGTTTGTTATTTTGTGACACACACACACACACACACACACACACACACATATATATATATATATATATATATGTATATATATATATATATATATATATATATATATGACACAATGACAAGCTACACAATATCGCGTTCATAATCGATGCCAGGTGAAATTGTCACAAAATTACAAACTATAGTTGTAAATTGAAAAAGTTGAGAATGAAGAAATAGCTGGTAAAGAAAACAATGATATAAGAAATATGAGACTAAAACTAAGAAATATGAGACTAAATTGACAAAGAAATTAAATAACCTTCTTAAATAAAACTACTATAAAAAAACCTTCTTAAAAATAAAACTAATATTTAAAATATATATTTAAAAAGCAATTGTCTTTTGTTCTTTTACTATATATTTTACTCATATACTTGTAATGTACTGTAGTTTTATAATATAATATACTTTTTACACACTAAATTGACAAGGTATTTTAATAACCCTCTTAAAAATACTATTTTAATTATATATTTTTTAAATATTTTAATTTTATGTGTGTATGTATGTGTATATATATATATATATATATATATATATATATATATATATGTATGTGTGTGTGTATATATACACACACACACACACACACACACATTTTTCATCTATTTTAAAATGACCAGAAAATTTAATAATCCTCTAGAAAAATAAATTAAATAATAATAATAGTAATAATAATAATTATATATTTTTAAATATTTTTAAATTTCTTAGTATTGATATATTAATAGTTTAAATATCATATAATTAATTACATTTTTCATTCAATTGCCAGCCCTAATTTTTAGTGTAGTGTATTGTCAATCTGCATAATGCAGTTTGACTCCGCTTTAGCAGTTTTTAGTTTTCTGTGCTTGTACCTTGTGAGTTTCAGTCTTATTTGATCTGTCATTTTAAGACCAGCCCATCACCTGAAAACTGGAAGCCCTCGGAAACCAATTTGAGCCTCGTCTCTCACGGTGTTCAAACACAGCTAATCTGTGATAACCAAAAGACGCCTATTTGTTCTCTGCAGAGCTCACAATGTGTTTACTGAATTTTTGCTGTCGACAAAATGCCGTTTAAGCTTTGCTGTCTGTACCACCTGTCAGAAAGCTCTTCATCCTGAGGGCTGGCAGGAGGCTTGGAAGGCAGCTGAGTTTCAAATCGTTTAATGATCAGACAAACTATGACAGATGAGATGTTTGTAACCGTGTCTGAAGAAGACACGAGTCGCCTGGTCCTCTGGATGAGGTCATTGCGTCTTCCTCGTCATCTCCTTCTTCTTTTCCTTCCACCTTTCGCCTCCCTTCATCTCTCCTTTCCTTTGAGCCAGGAAGCCATAACAGCCTCCCATCCGGCGCCAAATGCCAAATCATCAAAGGAAAGGATGCACTGATTAGGCCCATCATGGGCAGTGTCGGGATCTCTGTTTAAAAGCCCCTCACTTCAGGGTAATTGATAGGACGGTACCTCCTCACAGCCTCCCATATGCCACCGGCTCTCTGCTCTCAGATCATGAGCTGGAAATGAATTTGCCCCAGATGCAATCAATATCAAAAGATTGACTTGAATCTGAGCTCTCTAGCCCATCTCCAGATGTCATGCCCCCTTCCTCTCATCCATCTACGTCTTCATCTCTTCCATTCGGGCCCCCGTGCGTGAAATGTTTATGCAGACTGGGAGAGTTTTCAGGCTTTCAGATCATGTGTTAAGTTGCATCAGGAATGATGTTCTCACTTCTGGATCCAGTTGGCTGCAGTTGTGTTTGTCAAACGTGATGAATGTTGAATTTAGTTTAGTTGGTTAATGTTACCTCAAAGGCGAGTCTAGAGCCTGTCGAGTCTTCATCCTGATCTAAAGATTTATTTTCTCTACATTCTTATTTTTTTTAAAAAACACCCAGTAAAGTTAAAAAATCTATTTGCTGCAGTACATTTGTGCGGATGTGGCCATTAAGAATGCGCATTCAAAGGAAAAGGATCACTCTAGCACAAGAAAGACATGATCAAAGTGAGTATGTTTTGAATTCATAATGTCTCACACTTAAAACACAAATAAAGTATATAGCTGGGTAAGATGTGTCAACCACCTTAATGAAACTGAGCACAATTTTTGACGAAGTACATTTTCTACAAATAAGATATACATAAAATACAAATAATTCTATCTATCTATCTATCTATCTATCTATCTATCTATCTATCTATCATCTATCTAATTTACTTTATTTTGCGGGGTGCTTATTACAGTGTAGTTATATGGTTGTGTTACGGTTGTGTTACAGTGTAGTTTTACAGGATGAGGGTTTAGTTTAGGGTTGCAGGTAATTATGCGTAATTTATTATTAGTAGTAGAAGTAGAAGGTAGGTGATTGCCTTTATTTTATTTTATTATTTAATTTAATTTAATTTAATTTTATTTTATTTTATTTTATTTTATTTTATTTTATTTTATTTTATTATTTTTGCCTCAATCAATGAAAGTCAGTGGAAACTATTTGGAATCAGAAGTTGAGTTGGACCCCACTGGCTTTGACTGTATGGACCGAAACAATTGAAAAAAGTTTTTCACAGATGACAATTAAAAAAAAAAAAAAAGACAATTAAAAATGTGAAATGACATGAGGATGAATGAATAATGCCAGAAATGAATCCCTTTACTGTACATAAAACATGCTGCACTCTGAGGGGCTGAACTTTCCTGAAACCAAACTCCTACAATTACCCCTGAAAAAAAAATAAAAAATCAGAAAAAGCTGCTAATGTAAACAACTTCAGTTGTGCCATGCACTCTCTTGGGTTGTTTGCCCTGTTGATAGCCTGTACCTCACTATAAATGCTAATGCATCCCCCACCAACTCATTAAAACACTCTAATTGCAACATAGTGGCGTAACGGTCATTTGCCGACAATGTATAACCTTCATCGCTTCTCCTCATCATCCTTCCCTTTCCCCACAATATGCCACATAATAAAACCATTAGGCCTTTGCCATCGCAACCCAATTAATTAACCCAATAAAGCAGTAAATAAAGGCCTAGCTCTTAAGGCAGGCATGTGACTGACGTTGTTGTTTTGACTCTGTAACTTTTATGCGTCGCCCAAGAGACGATGTACTAAATCACAATTACCTGGGGTGAAACATTGAACGGTACGCGTGCTCTGTGGATTAGCCTTGCTTGGTACACAAATTGGTTTGTATATAAATCTGGTTGAATTAAGTTTGTTGACTTCTGGCCCGCTGTGTTTTCAATAGTAATGCATTCATTATTTTCGGAGACACGACTCAAGCTTTTTCATCTCTCAAGTGCTCGTCGGAAAAAGCCTATCACGGACCCCAGTACACAAATGTACTTTCAGGTACAGGATAATTGAGACCACTGAGTCTAAATGACCTGTGTGTGTGTGTGTGTGTGTTTGTTTGTGTGTGTGTGTGTGTGTGTATGTGTCGTTTATGCATACACAACGAGGGATGACGTATATAATGGATGTAAATCTTACAGGTTTAAGCTTCAGAACATTTGAGTCAGGTTGGGATGTTTGTAAACTCCTTTGAGGAGGTATTAGAAATCTCTGCTACTCTCAGGATGTTTGAATCTCAAAAGTTCTTACTGTTTTACTGTGTATGTACAATACAGATTGGATGAATGCACAACAGATCTTTAGAGATATACAGTGTCTTTGTGTGTTTATTTATTTATATGTTCATGTTATATAATATAATTATACATTCATTATATTAAATAATATATGCAAGTAATACACAATTAAGAAAT
>JAFVLL020020100.1:0-10000 GCA_021397915.2 Tor tambroides | reverse complement strand
GACACTCCTGTATAAATATAATGGCCTGGTCTGTTATTCTCTCACTGTCTGGTAGTGCATGAATGACTAACTCATAGTGGAAACTGACTGTCATTGCTCATGTTACACGTCTCCTATATGTGTGGCACCACCACAAAGCTCAAATCTCATTCTTGAGCCCGTCCTTTACATACACACACACACACGCGCACGCGCACATGCACACGCACACGCACACGCACACACACACTCATACACTCATACACGCGCACACGCACACACACTCATACACACGCACACACACACACACACACACACACACTCATACACACTCACACACACACACACACACACTCATACACTCATACACACACACACTCATACACACACACTCACACTCATACACACACACACACACACACACACACACACACACACACACACTCATACATTCATATACACACACACTCATACACTCACTCTCTCTCACACACACACACACACACACACACACGTGCGTGTGTATGAGTGTGAGAGTGTGTGTATGAGTGTGTGTGTGTATGAGTGTATGTGTGCGTGCGTGTGTGAGTGTGTGTATGAGTGTGTGTGTGTGTATGAGTGTGTGTGCGTGTGTGAGTGTGTGTATGAGTGTGAGAGTGAGTGTGTGTGTGTGTGTTCTCCTCATGAGAGCAGCAGCAGTGGGTGATTCATCTTACAGCCATGTTTTTGTTCAGTTCGCATGTAGGTTTTGAAATAGTGTGTTTAGATCTGTGGTACCAGGCTCTATCTGAAATGCCCCTGCAGGAAAGATATTTATCATAGCAATGCATACAAGGAACACTAAATAAACCTGTGATATCGCACCAGTGCATAACCACGCGGAGCATGTGTTTCACCTGCTGTTGACTGGGTTTTAACAGCATCTGTCCCCCATGAGCCGAATTTTCTCACCTACACGAATCTGCTTTTTTAGATGCTCAAAGCATGCTTTTTCAACACCAGAGGGAAATGTAGAACTAAGCAGATAAAAAGGAGGAAAATGACATGCTTCAGGAATCGTAAAAAAGTGAGCATTACAGAAAACTATCTGGATTTAAGAATTTAAGTAAATATAGCTTCAAAACATACAAGCATGCATATCTATCTATCTATCTATCTATCTATCTATCTATCTGTCTGTCTGTCTGTCTGTCTATATATGTACACACACACACACACACACACACAATTACAAGTGATAAACAAAATGTACTTTCAGTATCTCAGATTGCTTTAAGTATCTGAAAGTTTACAGACAATCATAGTTATGGGTTTTTCTTTTTTCTCAGCATTATTGCCGTTTGATTATTACTGATGAGATCATAGACAGTGGCAGCTTTAATAGGTTGCTTTCACACTAATGCACAGATCTATTTACACATATCAGATGTTTTGTCCTATTCTGAAAATATAACTGACTGTGTTTACGTCCATTTTTATATCATAAAAGTATTCGGAGATGCAAGTGTGTTTAACCACAGCTGCGATCAAGCTTCAGGACATCAAACACTAAAAACATGTTAAAGGATGTCAAAATGTGAGTTTCGTGCGTCTAGTATGAACTGCATTCCAAACAGCATAAATGAAAGCATTTCTAAAGTAAAACACTGAAATAATGGCGGGTGGAAGCACACGCTGTCTCAGAATTAGATTCTGAGCATGTTTTTTTTTTTTTTTCTGCACTAAGCTTGGTTTTTCCAAAATGTGCTCAGATCTCGAATTAAAAAAATAGTGGGTGCATTTTTAATACTCGTGTGACAAGCACGTATGTGAATGATGTCAATAGGCTATAATCGATTAAGGTCTATTACTGCATTGATGCAGAATCGTCCAGGTCCATGTCGCAATGCATCAATGCACACTGTAAAAAATAAATAGTTGAGGAAACCTAAAAATAAGGCAACTTGATGCAGTAAGACTTTTGAGATCTCTCAACAATAGTTTTTTAGTTCTTCTCCTTAAAGATACCTTGTTTAGCCAATGTAAATTTGTTCGTGCAATGCTGATTGTCTTATTTTGCTAATAGAATTTGATGTTTATTTACGAATGACAACCGGTGAATTGTTATAGAAACCTTAATAGATAACTTAGTCTAATATGTAGACAACATTGTCTTTGTAAAACATCTTACAAGACTAAGATATCCAGGAAACAGATGAACATACTCTCAAAACTAGACACACAAACCTCAAGATCAGGGGCAATCAACAAATATTCAAAAGATGAGCTCAAAACACAACAAATAACTAGCAATACTGACAAAACAACAACAACAACATTTTAAATGAAGTCAGCAAACAGCAAAACTATAATTCTATAACAGCAACTGCATTATTTATGCTGTAACGCATGCTGGGAACTCACATATCAAATTCTTTGTTCAGACAACTGTGTTTGACTAGTTGGGAAAGCATTTGGGGTCATTTTGTTGGTCTGACAAGGGTTTTTATGTAGTATCAAGAAAATAGCATTTTTTAGAATTTGAGACTCAAAATGCTTCGTAAACTGGGAAATGCGCTTTTTTTTTTTTTTTTTTTACAGTGCAACGATTAATTTCAACACCCCTAACATTTACAGACAGGAACATGTCCCACGGTCCCCTCCGATAGTCCTTGCGGGGCTGTTTCTGACAGCCGGGCCTTATAGTAAGCAAAGGATGTATACAGGGCTCTCAAGTCTCACGCATTGGGCTTGAGACACGCATTTCAACCCGTTCACACGCTCACACGCCACACCTTGTATTTCTCATGCTGGGAAGGGATAACTTGTCCCGCTATATATACAATTAATAGATGAGGGAATACGGAGGTAAGTTCTCTGCGGAGTTCATAGCTCTCTTGACTCTCGAATTAAATTACGCGATTCTGCCGCGAGCGCGTTCGTTACTAAGCAACATGGATGCACGCGCAAATGGAGTGTGAGTTGGAAGAGAAAGATCCGATGAATGCTGTGGGTAAACCCTTCATTTTTTTTTTTTTTTTTTTTTTTTTTTCGATTTTAAGATTCCTGGACGAAATCACTTGTCTGTGAAAAGATAGTGAGAGCTGACGTCTCTCTCTCTCTCTCTCTCTCTCTCTCTCTCTCTCACACACACACACACACAGCTTGACATACATGCTCAGGACAAGTTCTGTAATCCTACTGTATATGTGTACAGTATGTACATTGAGTACTGCTGTTCAGTTGGCTCGTTTGGGGCAAAATTTCTTTTTAATTCTGATACATTTGTATTTTTAAATATATAAATCTTTTTATTTTATTAGAATGAATTTGTCTTTCAACAGATTTACCAGATGTTATAACTTCTATTTGTGTTGGTCAATTATGAACAATAGGTAAAATTGAACTGCTAGCAAAAACTTGGGTGCTGCAAATATTTCAGTTGCTCCTCCCCTTTTAGTGACTCCTCCCCTTTGCGTGGCCCCTCCCCTAATCTCACTCCAAACTTTCGCTATAACTTGAGAGCCCTGATGTAAACATGCAAGCAGGGACGCCGCAGAAGGCAAATGGCTGCACACCCCCATGCTTTATTAATAGTATCTTGTATAGCACATGTGCTCGTTTAATCGGGACTGTGAAAAAATAACACTTGGACATCTTTGCAAACACAACATGTGGCCTTGTCACACGGAGCTCTATTTAGCGTGGGTGTGTTGCTCTCAAGGCACGGGTTATTTTTAACTGGGCTGTAAAACATTGGCGAATGATATCTCCTGATGCGCATTTTACTTTCTTGGCTCTCGTGTTTATTTGTTTTGAATCGGTCAATCAATCAGTTAGTCAATTGTTTTTAATTCAACGGTAATAGACTCTGGAAAGTCTCACAAAAACTGTCAGAAAAAAAAAAAAAAAGTTTGTGTAATTTTTCATTTTTATGTAATTGTTTTGCATGTCATATTATGTTTTGTTGTTGTTTTAAAAAGCACATTCAATTTTTAGTAGTGCAATGTAATGTCTTAATAAATAACATTAAAAATAAAATAAATGACATATTCCAATTTTTAAGTATTTTTGTAATGCAAATGTTTGTATTTTTAATTAATGATTTATTTAACGAATACATTTTAATTATATATTGAGGAAATAAAAAAAAATCTAATAACAATGATTCTTACAATTTAAATTTTTATTTAAACAACTATTTTCATACAACATTACACATATACAATATAATATCAATTTATTCTTAATGTTGTAATAAGCTGGATGTTTTTCTTGCTAAATACAAGTTCCTATCTGTTATTCATTCTTTAAAAAAATAAATAAATAAATAATAATAATAATTGGGTGTGAAATAATACTTATTTGTGAGGTTTTATGCTGATGTCTGGTTCACTGTTCAATGGTTTATATAGTGTTTTTCCTGCCAAGCAAGAAGTGCGAGAGCAGATATGTATGAGAGTCCGTCCAGAGAAGAAAACCAAGGTTTCAGGATAAAGGTAGCTTATTATCCTCACTCAGATAAAACTGAATAATACATCTCAGCCAGTTCTGAGATCTGAACCAGGCAAGGATTTCATTTATTCTGTTTCTGTGTTTTCATTTGTTTGGCTCTATCGTGGATTTCAAGATGGTGTAGAAAAGCTGTCTGAAAAGATTGACTGTTGGCAGTAAGATTTCACCTGATAATCTAATGCCAATGTTTACTCAAAACAAAATGTTAGCTAAAACTGAAACTGTCCTGCAGGAAATAGGGATTTGTCTCATGATTCATTTTGAATTTGATTCAGGAAGTCTTGAAGAAATTTCTAAATTATTCTTAAAGGAATAATTCACCCCAAAAATGAACATTTGCTGAAAATGTATTTACCCTTAGACCATCCAAGATGTACACTACCACTCAAATGTTTTTGAACAAATTTTGTTCAAAGTTCGAAGTTTTCGAAGTTTTTTGAGCAGCAAATCAGCATATTAGAATGATTTCTGAAGGATCATGTGACTGGAGTAATGATGCTGAAAATTCAGCTTTGATCAGAGGAATAAATTATATTTTAAAATATATTCAAATAGAAATCATTTATTTTAAGTAGTAAAAATATTTCAAAATTTTACTGATTTTGCTGTACTTTGGATCAAATAAATGCAGGCTTGGTGAGCAGAAGAGACTTATTTCAAAAAACATTAAAAATTTTACTGTTCAAAGAAATTTGACTTGTAGTGTTAGATGAGTTTGTTTCTTAATCAGATTTGTAGAAATGTGTCATTTCGTCAGTGGCTCACCAATGGATTCTGAATGGGTGCCGTCAGAATGAGAGTCCAAACAGCTGATAAAAACATCACAATAATCCACACCACTCCAGTCCATCAGTTAACATCTGGAGAAGTGAAAAACGGCATGTTTATAATAAACAAATCCACCAATCCTGCTTTCTCCAGTGAAAATGTCATTTGATCTGAATCAGGAGAGAAATCTGCACAGATCAAGCACCGTTTACAAGCCAAAAGGGTGCATTTTTAATGAGAGAGCACAACAGAGTATAGACTTTTTCACTGGAGGAAGCATTATTATGCATTATGGACTCATATTTTGCCAAAAAGCGGTGGTTTAAAGTTGAAATGCCTTGATGGATTTGCTTCTTACAAACACTTAAGACATTAACTGATGGACTGGAGTGCTGTGGATTATTGTGATGTTTTTATCAGCTGTTTGGACTCTCATTCTGATGGCACCCATTCACTGCAGAGGATCCAAATCTGTATTGATGAAGACACATCTTGGATGGCTTGAGGGTGAGCTCATTTTTAGCAAGTCTTAAATGTTGGGTGAGCTACTCCTTTAAAGCTTCAAGTTTCCCGGCTTTGGTTTACTCCGTTGTTCCTCAGCCTTCAGAAATTGTCATTTAAAAAACATTCACAAGTGCATTAAGTCATCACGTGACTGGATACAAACAGGTGCTCTTCAGATTCATTTAGCGTCGCTTTGGAGCGAGGAAGTTAATTGCCACGGGGAAAGTCCGGCTTAATCCAGTTTTTTTCCTTGCAGCGATTTACATGCATTTGAACCCGAATCAGCTTCGTTCTGGTCTGTTGTGTCATTTTCAGTGAAAGCGAGTAAACATCTGCGGAAGAGCGGTAAAAACGGCCTAATTAGGATGAAGTCGATGTCCTGTATTCCCAGCTGTTTGCTATGTTTAGACAGACGAAGTCTAGCGGGTAACCTCTTCTCCTGAGTGCCCTTTTGCAACGCAACCAGTGAACGCAACACAACATTTGGCGTAATAAAACAATTAGCCCATGCAATTTGTAACTTTCTTAATTGCACCGCTGAAAAGCGCTTCCAACGCAGCCATCACCTGCTAATTGTGAACCTATCACTCACTAGAAAATGAAGAAAACAAAAGGCCTTTCTCTCTCTCCATCTTTGTCGCAAGCTCTCTCGTCTCTTTCTGTCCTGATTAAATAAATGCTTTTTAATTAGTTTTGAAGTGATGCATGTGTTCGCCATCCTTTGTCTTAATCTCCACTGGTGCCTTTGTGAAAAAACATCTGCGACGGAGAGTGTGCTGAAATATTTACCATCGTCTTTGGACTCCTGCCACATGTGCAATTGCCTCAGCAGCCCTAAATGAAATTGTCCCTAATATGTTTCTGCTGATTAGAGCCTCTGCTTAGACGGTTGCCAGCTAATACGAAAAGCTATTCTTGAGGTCTGTCCATTAATCAATATTTGTTTTTTTCCTTGGAGAGTTGGCCTTTCTGCTGGGGAAAAATAGTAGAATGACTCGTAACTTTGGGCAGTAAGTGTTGATGTTGGATGGTGGTTTATCCAGAACTCCTGTTTGGAGAAAATAGCAGATGCTGTTGACCATATGGAGCTCGCAGACTGAGCGCTGGGAATGGAAGCGGGTGGAAGGTACAGAGATTAAAGAGCCGCTCAGGCTGCCTTATACCAATATGAGTTAAATCGGCTCAATTTGATGTTTCTGTTCGTATTGGAGATGGGTCAACAAATTGTGTGCAACATTAGGAAAGGTTACTTGTAAGTGTATCTGCGGTTGCATTTGGGTTTTATTCAAACACTAAAACAAAAAGAATTTCTTCGTACGTTGTTTGAAATAAATAAATAAATAAAAATGTTACAAAATAATTTTTATGGTGTAAAAATATTATTACATTTGAATATTTAATATAGTATTATTAATACATTTTAATAAATAAATAATAATTATTACAAACATTTTATTTATTGATAATGTAAACACAAATTGTGTTGGGTTTTATTCAAACACTAACAAAATTAATTTCTTTGTACGTTGTTTGTAAAAAAAATAAAAAATAAAAAAATCTTACAAAATGACAATTTTTATGGCTTAAAAATATTATTGCATTTGAATATTTAATATAGTAATATTAATAAATTTTATAAATAAATAATTACAAACATTTTATTTATTTATTAATAATAATATAAATTATTATTATTATTATTATTATTATTATTATTATTATTGATATAAATATAAACACGCAATGAAATAGCGATCACAATGTTTTGACCTTCCTAAATGTGAGCATTTTTACTTGATTTGAATGTGTATAACATACAAATATACAAATAAACTCAAATAAATATATTGTTTTAAACTATTCATTCGAAAGTATGTATTTGGAATTATAAAAAAAAAAAAAAACATTTATTATCTAACAAATTTCAGTTTGAATTGATATTCTCACATTCAGTTGACATTCAGTTCTTTAAGGTCATTTACATAAGAATGTGTTTTTTTTTTTAGCGTTTTGTTGTGCTGGTGTTTCTTGAATGAGGCCTATTGTTAGTAAAGGTAATAGTTACTTTTGTGTTATTGTCAGTTTTCCAACGCTCTAATTCTTGCTGAATAGAAGCGTGTGCCTGTTTTAATTTATTTATTTATTTATTTATTTAAAGTGGTTATTTTGGCTTCCTGATATAATTTGCATGCAACAGCTAACACCCTGTATGAATTCAAAATCCACCGTATAAATGCACCATTAACAGTACACTAAAAAACAAAACAAGTGCCCTCGGAAGGCTTTCCTTGTTGCTTTTCATTCCTCATGGTGACCCGCTATATGTTGTTCTATCGATCAAATTTCTTCATAACATCCAGCGATTATCTGGCCATCAGAGTCAGACAGGAGATGATCATCTCCAGATTATCGCCTGCCGTCTGTAATGTTGTTGCAGTGTTTATTAGGGTGTTTGAGGTTGCATTGCTCTCTCAAGGGCAGAGCGGCAGTAAAGCTCAGTGGGGACTTGAACCCGCAGCACACTGGTTGCTGCTCCATTAGTTTGCCCAGTGAACCAAGCCTGACTTCATTCATCTCTGTATCACAGGCAAATCCAACTGATCTCTTGTGTTTAGATGGTTTTATGCTGCAGCTCCACACAGATTCTGATGTAAAACTGTGCAGGTGTGTGTGTGTGTGTGTGTGTGTGTGTGTGTGTGTGGTGTAAATGTACACTATGTTTGAGCAGCCGGATTAAACGAACTGCATTCAGAGATCACAGCAGCCATCTGAGATAAAAGTGATCAAAAACAAACATCAAAGGGTTGCCTCAGTGTGTCATGTTTAGTAAAGTTACGTTACCTTGAGTGACCTTTTATAATGTAAACAAAATGAAATGCATGTATGATGCTTTTACCTTAAATGTGACACATTTAGGACTTTTTTAACATTCAAATACATATTATTTTTTGATAAATTATATATATATATATATATATATATATATATATATATATATATATATATGATTTGATTTGTTTTTTTTTTGTTTTTTTTTACTTTATTTGTATTTATTTATTTATTTATTTTATTTATTTATTTTTTTTTTTGGTAATGATAACATTTAAGTTGACTGAAACAATACATTTAAATACATACATGCATACATACATAACATCTACAAACATTACATTTTAATAGTAAATTGAATTGATGATAACAACAACAATAATTAAATAAATAAATAAATACAAATAAAATAAAATATTATTAATATGTAATTATTATTATTATTATTATTATTATTATTATTAATATTACATTTTATAACTAAAATGTTAGTACATTTTATTTATTTATTTATTTATTTATTTATCTATTTTTAATGAATCATGTACAATAAGACCTGTAAATAATAGGTTCAATTTTGATTTCATGTTGCCTTTAAATTTCTTCTGTTTTATTTTCATTCATTTTTCTTTCACTCTGTATGTCATAAGAGCCGTTTCTGGTGCCATGTTCCTTCAGCTTACCTGATCATGCCGAGTGACAGCGATCCGACTCATGAAATTCACACGTCCCTCAATCTCTGTTTTGCAGCACCGCCCGCAGGAATCCGCTCAATCTCTCCCTCTTTCTCTGTCTCTTTTCCTCCAGATGTACAGCACATTAAGCGCAGAGACATCGTGCTGAAGAGGGAACTGGGCGAAGGGGCCTTTGGGAAGGTGTTCCTGGCAGAGTGCTATAACCTAAGCCCCACTAAAGACAAGATGCTGGTGGCTGTCAAGGTAAGAGATGATCCCTTCATTCCAGCTCTCCAGTTACACAGGACTTATTCCAAAGGTCAAGCACCTTTTCCAGCCCCCTCCAATGACATATAAAGTTGATCCCCCAGAGAGGGCTTTCTTTCGGGGAACGAGCGAGGATTTGTTGACGAAGATCAATGATGGAACGAGCTCTGCTGTGCTCTGAGGAGAGATCGGCTACAGCAGCGTTTAATATTTGGCATTGATATAAGGATTGGGAGGGTATGAAGATATTGCAGTGCTGTGGTTTAGTCTGACATAGACAGAGAGGAATGAGTCATTCCTGGATAATGGAAGGTTGACCACTTGAGACGACTTCACCAAGGTCAAGGAACTCAGCGTCCAGTGAGCTTGAGGCGCTCTATTGAAGATGCTCTTGAGCCAAAAACTCATCACCAAACACCAATGGCTTGTACATATGGGTTCAGTCATTTTAGACACTTCCAAAACTGTTGCAACAGAGATGGAAA
>JAFVLL020020098.1:0-50293 GCA_021397915.2 Tor tambroides | reverse complement strand
TGTGTGTGTGTGAGTGTGTGTGAGAGAGTGAGTGAGTGTGTGTGTGTGTGTGTGTGTGTGTGTGAGTGTGTGTGTGTGTGTGTGTGAGTGATGCTGCAGGTGATGTTGATGCTGGAGTGTGTGGACAGCTTTGATTTCTGTTGATGTGTCTGATGTCGGCTGACAGTGAAGCGCCGGACGAAGCGTTACAGTAATAATCGTAATGAACGTGTGGCATTGAATCTGTTGGAGCTGTGAGAGTACAAACCGCATGAAAGAGCGGATCACTGTGAGCTTAAACACGAGACGATTGTAATTCATGTAACTGGGTCACCAAGTCTGACAATGACAATATCAGCAAAGCTTACTGTGCTTTTTACCCTCTTACATCACAAAACATGTCCAGTTCACACCAAAATCATACCGGAAAATAAAAAAATGAATTAGAACGAGATCTTCCCACATTATACTCAAGCAAATTGTGATGTATAATTTAAAATATATCTATACATTTTAAAAGTATTTATATGTGATGTTAGTATTTGTAGTACTGCATTTAATTTGATCTGAACATTTTTTATATGAATGCAGTAAAAATTATAGTAGCAGAGTATTGAAAGTTATCATTATTGAAGATAATTACAATAAAAAATATATAAAAATATTAAAACAAATGCATTACAATAATAAAAAAATTGGGGAGAAAAGGGGGCTTCATTATTATAAAAATATGCTGTCAATGAAAAAAAAATTAAAATCATCTTAATTTTCTTTCATATGATTTTTGGAGTGAAATATGAGTTTTCTTGTGTATCATGTAGTCTCTACATGAGAATCATCACTGAAGATAATTTAAAAAATAATAAATTAAAATTTAAAGCAATGCATTAGTAATAAGTACTTAGGGTAAATGTGTTTAATTGTTATAAAGAATAATGCAATACAATACAAAAAAAAAACAAAAAAACTTTGAGCCCTAAAATGTTTTTAATTTTATGCAATATATAATTATTATTTTGTCTCATGATTTTCAATTTTAAAGGCGAAATTTGAGTTTTCATGGACAATTAATAATAAGAAATAAAAAAAAGTAATGAAAACAGTAATAAGAACTTGGGGAAAATTTGCTTAATTGTTATAAAAAAATAACACAATGCAGTGGAGAAGGAAAAACTTAGCAGTCCTAAAAATAGTCTTCATTAACTTTATGCAGTTTGCTTTTTTCTCACGGTTTTGGAGTGAAATGTGAGTTTTTATGAGTTTAAGATGCAGTGCGTTTCTCAGCATGACCTGCACATGTTTATTTGAGGAGGACGGTCTGATGATCTGCTAGCAGGAGGATCGTTAGATGTGTGTTTGACTCACTGATGTGAATGAAGAATTGCTGCAGTAACAGAGAGAGAGATGCTGTTAGTGTGAAAGACACGTTCTGATATATGGAATCCCTAAAGCCTCACATGATCGTCTCTGCTTTTCAGAAGGGATCAAACTTTCTGAATCTGGTTTGACTCTAGAGGATTTATTACAGAATCTTGAATCTTTTGGTTCAGGTGTGTATATCTGTTATTCAGTGCTGTTTACCACCTCCAGCATCACCAGGACTAGTGCCCAGAGTGAACTGAACAAACCTCTGCATTAAATATTAAACTTCAGCGTGTAGCTCGTCCCGCAGTGCTCAAGAAAACCTCTCAGAACATCAGTAAAAGCCTGTCGACCAACGCTCACGTGTTCAAAAAATAATGCAGAACTCTAGTTCTGACAGGATTTGGTCTTCACGTCACACGTTCCCATTTTACATGTATTTTAGATGATTGCATGAAGTGTCTCATGCATGATTCATGCTAATGGATATGTTTCTGCAGGCCTGGAGCTTCTGTACCAGCCGGAGGTGGTCCGACTCTACCTGTCGCTCCTCAAACTGAGCCAGAACCACAACACGCTGGAGGCGGCGGCTGGAGCCCTGCAGAACCTGTCAGCCGGACACTGGGCCGTGAGTCACACTAAAAACTGACTGTCTGCGACTGGCCGTCTGTGACTGACCATCTGCGACTGACTGTCTGGAACCGACCGTCTGCGACTGACTGTCTGTAACTGACCATCTGCAACTCACCATCTGCGACTGACCATCCGTAGCTAACTGTCTGCGACTGACCGCCTGGAACTGTCTGGAACTGACCATCTGCAACTGACTGGAACTGACCGTCTGGAACTGACCATCTGCAACTGACCATCTGCAAAAGACCGTCTGGAACTGACCATCCGTAGCTAACTGTCTGCAACTGACCGTCTGGAACTGTCTGGAACTGACCATCTGCAACTGACTGGAACTGACCGTCTGGAACTGACCATCTGCAACTGACCATCTGCAAAAGACCGTCTGGAACTGACCATCCGTAGCTAACTGTCTGCAACTGACCGTCTGGAACTGTCTGGAACTGACCATCTGCAACTGACCATCTGGAACTGACCATCTGTAACTGACTGTCTGCAACTGACCATCTGGAACTGACCATCTGTAACTGACTGTCTGTGACTGACCGTCTGGAACTGACCATCCATAGCTAAATGTCTGCAGCTGACCGTCTGGAACTGTCTGTGACTGTCTGGAACTGACCATCTGTAACTGACCGTCTGCAACTGACCATCTGGAACTGACCATCTGCAACTCACCATCTGTGAGTGACTGTCTTCAACTGACCATCTGTGCCTGAACTGACCGTCTACGAGTGAGGGTCTGGAACTGACTGTCTGCAGCTGACCATCTGCGACTGACCATCTGGAACTGACCATCTGCAACTGACCGTCTGGAACTGACTATCTGTAGCTAACTGTCTGCGACTGACCGTCTGGAACTGTCTGAACTGACCATCTGCGACTGACCGTCTGGAACTGACCATCCGTAGCTAACTGTCTGCGACTGACCGTCTGGAACTGTCTGGAACTGACCATCTGCAACTGACCATCTGCGACTGACCATCTGGAACTGACTGCCTGGAACTGACCATCTGCAACTGACCATCTGCGACTGACCATCTGGAACTGACCATCTGTAGCTAACTGTCTGCGACTGACCGTTTGGAACTGTCTGGAACTGTCTGGAATTGACCATCTGCAACTGACCATCTGCGACTGACCATCTGGAACTGACTGTCTGGAACTGACCATCTGCAACTGACCATCTGCGACTGACCGTCTGGAACTGACCATCCGTAGCTAACTGTCTGCGACTGACCGTCTGGAACTGTCTGGAACTGACCATCTGTAACTGACTGTCTGCGACTGACCATCTGGAACTGACCATCCGTAACTGAGCGTCTGCGACTGACCGTCTGCAACTGTCTGTGACTGTCTGGAACTGACCATCTGTTACTGACCGTCTGCAACTGACCATCTGGAACTGACCGTCTGCAACTCACCATCTGCGACTGACTGTCTTCAACTGACCATCTGTGCCTGACTTGACCGTCTGTGAGTGAGGGTCTGTAACTGACTGTCTGCAACTGTCCGCTGTGACTGTCCATCTGTGACTGACTGTCTGTAACTGACCATCTGCAACTGACTGTCTGTGATTGTCTGGAACTGACCGTATGTAACTTTCTGCAACTGTCCATCTGTGAGTGTCCATCTGTGACTGACTGTCTGTAACTGACCATCTGTAACTGACTGTCTGCAACTGACCGCCTGGAACTGACCGTCTGTAGCTGACCGTCTGCGACTGTCCATCTGTGCCTGACCTGACCGTCTGCGAGTGAGGGTCTGGAACTAACTGTCTGCAACTGTCTGGAACTGACCATCTGCAACTGACCATCTGCGACTGACTGTCTGGAACTGACCATCCGTAGCTAACTGTCTGTGACTGACCATCTGGAACTGTCTGGAACTGAGCATCTGCAACTGACCATCTGCGACTGACCATCTGGATCTGACCATCTGGAACTGACTGTCTGGAACTGACCATCTGCAACTGACCATCTGCGACTGACCATCTGGAACTGACCATCCGTAGCTAACTGTCTGCGACTGACCGTCTGGAACTGTCTGGAACTGACCATCTGCAACTGACCATCTGCGACTGACCATCTGGAACTGACTGTCTGGAACTGACCATCTGCAACTGACCATCTGCGACTGACCATCTGAAACTGACTGTCTGGAACTGACCATCTGCAACTGACCATCTGCGACTGACCATCTGAAACTGACTGTCTGGAACTGACCATCTGCAACTGACCATCTGCGACTGACCATCTGGAACTGACTGTCTGGAACTGACCATCTGCAACTGACCATCTGCGACTGACCATCTGAAACTGACTGTCTGGAACTGACCATCTGCAACTGACTGTCTGGAACTGACCATCCGTAGCTAACTGTCTGTGACTGACCATCTGGAACTGTCTGGAACTGAGCATCTGCAACTGACCATCTGCGACTGACCATCTGGATCTGACCATCTGGAACTGACTGTCTGGAACTGACCATCTGCAACTGACCATCTGCGACTGACCATCTGGAACTGACCATCCGTAGCTAACTGTCTGCGACTGACCGTCTGGAACTGTCTGGAACTGACCATCTGCAACTGACCATCTGCGACTGACCATCTGGAACTGACTGTCTGGAACTGACCATCTGCAACTGACCATCTGCAACTGACCATCTGGAACTGACTGTCTGGAACTGACCATCTGCAACTGACCATCTGCGACTGACCGTCTGGAACTGACCATCCGTAGCTAACTGTCTGCGACTGACCATCTGGAACTGTCTGAAACTGACCATCTGCAACTGACCATCTGCGACTGACCATCTGGAACTGATTGTCTGGAACTGACCATCTGCAATTGACCATCTGCAATTGACCATCTGCGACTGACTGTCTGGAACTGACCATCCGTAGCTAACTGTCTGCGACTGACCGTCTGGAACTGTCTAGAACTGACCATCTGCGACTGACCATCTGGAACTGACCATCTGCAACTGACCATCAGCGACTGACCGTCTGGAACTGACCATCCGTAGCTAACTGTCTGCGACTGACCGTCTGGAACTGTCTAGAACTGACCATCTGCGACTGACCATCTGCGACTGACCATCTGTAACTGACTGTCTGCGACGGACCGTCTGGAACTGTCTGGAACTGACCATCTGCAACTGACCATCTGCGACTGACCATCTGTAACTGATCATCTGTAACTGATCGTCTGCAACTGACCATCTGGAACTGACCGTCTGCAACTCACCATCTGCGACTGACTGTCTTCAACTGACCATCTGTGCCTGACCTGACCGTCTGCGACTGAGGGTCTGGAACTGACCATCTGCAACTGTCCGCTGTGACTGTCCATCTGTGACTGACTGTCTGTAACTGACCATCTGCAACTGTCTGTGATTGTCTGGAACTGACCGTCTGTAACTGTCTGCAACTGTCCATCTGTGACTGTCCACCTGTAACTGACTGTCTGCAACTGACCGCCTGGAACTGACCGTCTGTGGCTGACCGTCTTTAACTTACTGTCTGCGACTGTCCATCTGTCACTGACGGTCTCATGCATGTTGCACACAAAACCAAAAGCTCACAATCAGACGACCTGTGATCTGATTGGCTGCTGTTATGCAATGCGTAGGTGTTTATGGATGCAATGCAGAGGTGTTTGCAAGGTACTAGACTGATATAGCAAGCACTTCTGAGGATTGAAAAATCACTGGATTTGACTAAGATAGCGAGATGTTCAGAGTTTTGCTTTGAGGCACTTCATAGCAAGTAAACTAGATCTTCACCAGCAGAACTGTGTGTTCTGATTTGAAGTACTTTTGGATGGAAAAAATTCTGATCACGAAGTCTATACACATTTTCCACAATATTTTCTGTTTTCCGTACAGTCATACATGGAGACTGCTGTGCTGTTATTTTAATTATGTAATTTTATATAATAATAATGAATTTTTTAAGCAATATTCTGGTATATATATATATATATATATATATATATATATATTACAAAATAAACATAAGTTATAAAATGAACATTAACTGAAACATTTTAGCTAGTTTGCAAGGCAACATTTCTCATTTTAATTTTAGCTTTATGTACTAAAATAACTATAACTAAATTAAAAATGATTAAAACTATATAGAAATATATTTTAAAAACTACTAAAAATTACAAAAATACACAACAAAATGAACTAAAAGTTTAACTAAAATTAAAATGGAAAATTCATATGAATAAAATATTAATAAAAAGGTATAATAGTATCTCACTGATACTAAAATATCACTGATATATATAATATTGGCCTAAATTCAAAATTTAAGTATTTTTATTCGTACAAAATTTTTATGTATTTGAATTGCATATAAAATTCCCATGCATTTGGATTACACAGTTTTAACATTAACATTATTTTTTGTGGAAATCGGACCCGTTTCATTTATCTATGATCTATGGAAAATATGCAGCACATTAAGTTTATTAGTATTACTGTGTAGTTTAAATGCATGGAAATTTTATATGCAATTCAAATATATAAATCCTAAATTTAGGCCTAATATTTTAATGTAATATTACAGTATTAATGATTTTAGAGAAAACATTTAAAACCAAAACTAAAATGATTTATAGTGTGACTGAGTATGTTTTACTCTTCAGAGTAACAAGTGAAACTATCTGTTCAAAACACAAACTTAAAATTACAATACAGAGCAGTAAAGCATGAATCAAAGCTTCTTAATTAAACTTCTTTTTCGTTTTCTCAGTGGTCCAATTATATCCGAGCAACAGTGCGTAAGGAGAAGGGTCTGCCGGTGCTGGTGGAGCTGCTGCACTCGGATGCGGATAAAGTGGTGCGAGCGATTGCCATCGCACTCAGAAACCTCGCCATCGACCACAAGAACAAAGATCTCATTGGTAAGATCTAGAATAGCAGCTTTACTCTGATACTCTCCGTGTGATGCTGAGGCTGACGGTTTCTCTGCTGCCTGGTCAGGGAGTTACGCCATGAGGGATCTGGTCAGTAACCTGCCCTGCGGCCAGCAGCGACCCGCCAAGAACCTGGAGGGAGACACAGTGGTGGCCATCCTGAACACTATACTGGAGATCGTCTCTGAGAACCTGGAGAATGCCAGATTTCTCATCCAGGGACAGGGAATCCAGAAACTGGTCTCAATCAACAGAACCAGGTGGCAAATCGCACAAAATGCCCTATGCCATAGCAATGTGGTAAAACCCACTCAGAACACCTTAGCAACCACCCAAAACACCCTATGCCATAGCAACGTGGTAAAATCAACTCAGAACCCCTTAGCAACCCCATAGCAACCACCCAGAACACCCTATGCCATAGCAACGTGGTAAAATCAACTCAGAACCCCTTAGCAACCCCATAGCAACCACCCAGAACACCCTATGCCATAGCAATGTGGAAAAACCCACTCAGAACTCCTTAGCAACCCCATAGCAACCACCCAGAACACCCTATGCCATAGCAATGTGGAAAAACCCACTCAGAACTCCGTAGCAACACCATAGCATCCGCCCAGAACACCCTATGCCTTAGCAAAGTGGTAAAATCTACTCAGAACTCCTTAGCAACACCATAGCAACCATCCAAAACAACCTATGCCATAGCTACGTGGTAAAACCTACTCAGAACTCCTTAGTAACCCCATATTATCCACCCAGAACACCCTATGCCATAGCAACATGGTAAAACCCATTCAGAACTCATTAGCAACCCCATAGCAACCACCCAGAACACCCTATTCCATAGCAATGTGGTGAAATCCACTCAAAACACCATAGCAACCACCCAAAACACCCTATGCCATAGCAACGTAGTAAAATCCACCCAGAACACCTTAGCAACTCCATATTAACCACCCAAAACACCCTATGGCATAGAAACGTGGTAAAATCCACTCAGAACACCTTAGCAACCACCCAGAACACCCTATGCCATAGCAACATGGTAAAATCTACTCAGAACTCCTTAGCAACACCATAGCAACCATCCAAAACATCCTATGCCATAGCAACGTGGTAAAATCCACTCAGAACACCTTAGCAACCCCATAGCAACCACCCAGAACACCCTATGCCATTGCAATGTGGTAAAACCCACTCAGAACTGCTTAGCAACCCACAGCAACCACCCAAAACACCTTATGCTATAGCAATGTGGTAAAATCCACAAATCTACTCCCACAGAAACAACCCTAAACAGTAGATGTAAAGCTGTAGTTTTGGTCTGATCAGGATGTTTTCTGTCTTGTTGATCTGTGAACTTGTCAGCCAATCAGTGCGCGAGACCAAAGCCGCGTCACACATCCTGCAGACGGTTTGGGCCTATAAGGATCTGCGACACATGCTGTGTAAGGCCGGCTGGAACAAAACACACTTCAAGGTAACATCAATTAAAGACGGACGGATCGATGCGTGTTTCACAGCCATACTTATGAAATTAAATTCAGAAAGCACTGTGCTGATGATGAATATCGATCATGTGTTTCAGCCAGCCGTCTCTGGACTGACCAAAAAACAGAGGAACCCCAAGCAAGGGAACGATGACATCACACTGCCCTTAATGGAGAAGAATCAAGGTCACTGATTCCTGCTGCTTGAATGCGGCATATTTATGAGGCTCCTGTATTCATGAGAATGATAGAAGTGCTGTGCCTTCTTTGTTATGCAAGCTTTAGTGTTAGAATAAGAAGATTATTAGTAATAACTAACTAATAACTCTAACTAATTATTAGTTAGAATTAAGTGTGTGTGTGTGTTGTGTGTATTTAATACACTAATGCAGTGATGTGTGTGTGTATGTATGTGTGTGTGTGTGTGTGTGTGTGTGTATTTACAGTTTTTCAACTGCTTACTCAAAAAAATCTTTACTTGTCACACAGTTTCTGAAAGCTGACACTCAAACAGCAGAAACACACACCAAATCTCTCACCAAAACAGGAATTAACATAATATTATGGCAAAGGTGTTTGCAAATGTCTGCTTTTGAGATGTGTTTGTGATATTTTGAATGCAGTGCTTCATTTTGCAAGAGATGTGAGGCATTTTGCATTTTGTGTGTGCAATTCTTGGATTTGTGTGTAAAGTTTTGAAAAAAGAGGCAAAGCTGTGCAAATGTGTGTAAGCAGTTGAAAAAAACTGTAATGCAGTGATGTGTGTGTGTGTGTGTGTGTGTGTGTGTGTTTAATGCACTAATGCAGTGGTGTGTGTGTGTGTGTGTGTAAGTGTGTTTGTCTGTGTGTGTGTGTGTGTGTGTGTGTGTGTGTGTGTGTGTGTGTGTCTGTGTGTGTGTGTGTGTGTGTGTGTGTGTGTGTGTTTGTCTGTGTGTGTGTGTGTGTGTGTGTGTGTGTGTGTGTGTGTGTACTGGTTTTGTAGTTTACGGGACAAAATGTGTTCTAATAACCATTAAATTGTAATAAAGTATTATATTTAAATTGGGTTATATAGACATATACAATATTCTACGTAATTCAAAAGGCTTAAAAAAGCATACTAGTAATTGTTTTTTGAAAATCTAAAAATACGAAAGTTTCTGTAGGGGTAGGTTTGGGTGTAGGGTTGGTGTAGGGCAATGGCACGTGCAGTGTCAGTTGTCTTGACCCATAAAATAATTACTTCATGGAGAGTCCCCGTAAACCACAAAACAAACGTGTGTGTGTGTGTGTGTGTTTAATGCACTAATGCAGTGGTGTGTGTGTGTGTTTAATGCACTAATGCAGTTTTGTGTGTGTGTGTGTGTGTGTGTGTGTGTGTGTGTGTGTGTTTAATGCACTAATGCCGTGTTGTGTGTGTGTGTGTGTGTGTGTTTAATGCACTAATGCCGTGTTGTGTGTTGCTGTTTCTACTGCAGATGGATACTGCACTGTTGATCAGGCAGAGCGAGCAGCAGACGCTCCGTGTCACATGATTGAACGAGAAACTTTTCAGGTCAGTGATCATGTTGTGTTTGGTGTCATTTCTGTTCTCCAGAAACTTTTAAACTCTTCATTTATGTCAAATGTATTCATATAGCATCATTAAAAGCAACATAAATTGACCAAAGTGCTTCACAGTAACAATCCAAAACCTAAAATGATAAAAGAGATCATCATATAACAGATTAAACTCTATACAACTGCTCAAATGCCAAGAAAATGAAACAAGAATGTGTTCACTCTCAGATCATCCAAGATTAGGATGAGTTTGTTTCTTCATCAGATTTGGAGAAATGATCATCTCTATGTTATCTAAGCAATGTGAATGCTCTGCAGTGAATGAGTGTATCAGAATGATCGATAAAAACATCACAATAATCCACACTTGATCATCCCAGTTAACATCTGGAAGACAAGGCCTGGAAGCAAATCCAGCGTGCAGACCTTCCTGAACTAAAATCTGAGTCCATAATCCATAATAACTCTTCCTCCAGTGAAAAAGTGTTCTGGTCTGAATCAGGAGAGAAATCTGCACAGATCAAGCAGCGTTTACAACAGATCTAAACAAATATGTGGCTGGATTTTGATGTGAGAGACAACAGGAGATGCACTTTTTCACTGAAGGAAGAGTTATTATAGATTATGTACTCGGATTTTAGTGAAAAACATCTTAATGAAGGATTTGTTTCAGCTTTTGTCTTCTCCAGATGCTGAGCAAGTAATGCAATGCTACATTTCTCCAAATCTGATGAAGAAACAAACTCATCCTAATCTTGGATGACCTGAGAGTGAGCACATTTTCATGTTTGTGGGATAAAATGGACTCTCTGAAGAGCTATAATATAAACAAAAATAAAAAAGCATGATGGACAGAGCTGCTTTAATGGCTTCATAATGTTGAATGTGTTTCAGGGTGTGAATGATAAGAGGCATTTCATCAGGACCAGCAGGCCAGCGGTTGGTTTAGTGGAGCGAACGCCGCAGCCGCTGGACTCATGGGTCTGATCCGGCTCATGGTAAACCACATTATCACACACTCATCACTTCAACTTCTTTTCATTTGTCAGTGAAGCCATGAAGGATAGTTTCTAGTTATATCTTTGTATCATCAAACACATATGTGACCCTGGAGCACAAAATCAGTCATAAGTGTCAGTTTTTCGAAAATTGAGATTTCTACATTATCTGAAAGATGGATAAATAATCTTTCCATTGATGTATGGTTTGTTAGGATCGGACAATATTTGAAAATCTGGAATCTGAGGGAGCAAAAAAAATCTAAATATTGATAAAATCGCCTTTAAAGTTGTCCAAATGAAGTTCTGAGCAATGCATATTACTAATCAAAAATTAAGTTTTGATTATAACATAATCATAATTTACCAAATACTAAATATCTTCATGGAACATGATCTTTATTTAATATCCTAATGATTTTTGGCATAAAAGAAAAATCTATAATTTTGACCCATACAGTGTATTGTTGGCTGTGCTACTTATGACTGCTTTTGTGCTCCAGGGTCACATCTTAACAATGTAGAGTTTCATCTAATATTGAACTCTTTATTTTAATAGGTTGGAGATCCACTTTCAGACCTGCATTTAGACTGACATTATCAGCCTTCAGCACAATTCACCACAGAATCAAACCAGAGAAATACAACATATCATACCTGCTCATGTCCACATCGATGACCTGTGCTAAAGAGAGCCGGATCCGTCTGAAAGTGGAATTTGACTCTTTGCTGCTTTGGCAATCTTCACTGTTAAACTCAAGAATCATGATGATGTGACGAGCCATTTATTGATTGTTTAACATCTGATTATAGTCATATTATGATCTTGTGTTGTTTCTATTGCTTATTTTTTGTTGATGAGTCTCTAAATTGTATAATAGCGTTCCAATCACACAGACAATTTCAGCTCTGTATCTAAAGTTTTATGCATAAAAAAGATAATTAAGAATATTAATAGGTTATTGGGACTGGAAAAGCAGAAACTGTACTTATTATAGCCTATATCAGAGATTTTAACGCAGTTTCTTTCATAACATCAGTGATTTAATCGCTTGAGAAATAAACATCAGAGTTTTATCTCTTCTTAATAAATCTATTTCGTCATGCATCTAACAGAAAAATAAATGAAATAAAAATAAAACGTATTCTTGCTTCGTGGCAATTAATGTCGCAAGCTGGATGATTCGCTCGTCTGGTGTGCGTTCGAATGTTCTGAGCGATTCGAAACAAAAGAGTCGATTCAAACGATACGAGTCTGAAGCGTTTTTTGAAATCGCATCGCATCGGTTACAGACTCACTGAAGCTTCAGATGCTGATCAGAAGAAATGAGTGAAAGTCATCGATCACAGACGGAGAAGAGCAAAACCAACGCCAAGAGAAACACCACAGGTGTGAGAGACTCAATATTCATTCATATTCACTTTTAACGTGCTTTATATAATTTACAGCTTTATATGATCTGTGATCGAATCTCTTAATAACAAGATCTGAATAGTTCATGTACATTCAGAGCAGTTTCAGTGTATTTTAAGTTACAGTATTTGTCACTATAAGTAGATTGTGTAAGTGTAGAGTCTTAGTTTATGCTTTTATTACAGTAAATCAGCTGTAACTCGGCATTAAGAAGATTTATTATTTTTATTTATTTATTTAATTAATTTTAACATTTATTATTAACTGTTGGGGGAGATTTGTCCAGGTCAGGATCATTATAGGCTAGTTAAAACGAATCATTGAATGAATGAATGAATGAATAAATAGCCTACATACATATACTTAAAATAAAATAAACATGAACTGAAATAAAATAAAATATAAAACAGTAAATTATTTTACTTTGATTAGTTGCCAAGGACACATATTTCTAATTTTCATTTAGATTAAGTAGCTACTGAAATAATTAAAATAAATAATAATAAAAACTGATAAAGACAGATGAAAAACTAATAAAAAAATGGCAAAGACTCATTACAAGAATACTAAAACTTTAACAAAATTTTAAATAAAAACTGATTCAAAATATATTTTAAAAAGCTTAATTTTTAAGCAAAATTTATAACTTGTAAACAGGTTGTAAACATTGATATGTGAATGAGTACTGCATTAGAGGTTAACTCTTTCCTCGCCAGCAATTTTGAAAAAAAGTACTCTTTGTTTTTTTTAGTCAAAACTTGAACATTTTGAGCAAAAAGCTGAGAAAATCAAATTTTTTTCAAATACATCTGGATCATATTCAGTAATATTATCAAAGTAAATATGCAGTAGATGGCTTCCATCAGTGTCTCAACGCTTGCACAGGCCTTTAGCACTTTCTGGATCCACATTTCACTCGGTAACATTAGGCAGTTTTTATTTATATGCTGTTAGTGTTGATGATCGCGTTATTTTTCATATGCATATGCTTACATATGAGATCGCTTGTTTCTGCGTCTTCCTCGCCTGTGTTTTTGATCGAGTGATTCTGGACTCATTCAGGAGATGCGTAATAGCGCCCTCTAGAACCTGGAAAGTTCCTGTTTGGTGGGGAAAGAGTTATGCATGTTTCTTTTTGTCCAGCAATGTTGTCCGGTGCTGCAGAAGCTCCATCCTCATCCATGAGCTCCTCTGATGTTCAATCATCAGCTACTAATGAACCGGAGCAGGAGTCTGCTCCACAAACCTGCCGCCGAAACAAGAGCATCAGCGCGGCCCATCCCGCCATCTACTTAAACACCCGCTCTCACAAACTGCTCAGGAGAGCCATCCGGATATGGAAGATGCCGATTCCCATACAGAACTTCACCAGATCTTTGAAGCCGAAGCCCAGAAGCTTCCGAGAGCAAGTGAAGCGAGTGGAAATGCTTCGTAATCGGTCTGAAGACTCGAATAGTCCGAAGCCGATGACTCGCTCCGTCAGAGACCTGCAGCTGTGTAGCTCCGGGACAGACTCCTCTCCATCACCCTCCAGCTCCTCCCTAAAGTCCCACCGCAGCCTCCGCACACGGACGGTCCACATGCACCGCAGCCGCCGATATAAGAAACAGTTACAGCTCTACCGGATGCTGTCCAGCAACCGGAGACGCCGACAGAGCGATGAGAAGCCGCTGGAGGTCAGTGACATGCACACTTATATGTGACACTGGACCCCAAAACCAGTCTAAAGGTCAATTTTTTGATTGATGAAAGATGAATAAATAATCTTTCCATTGATGTATGGTTTGTTAGGATAGGACAATATTTGGCTGAGATACAACTATTTGAAAATCTGGAATCTGAGGGTGCAAAAAAATCAAAATCTTGGGAAAATCACCTTTAAAGTTGTTCAAATGAAGTTCTTAGCAATGCATATTACTAATCAAACATGAAGTTTTGATATATTCACAGTAGGAAATTTACAGAATGTCTTCATGGAACATGATCTTTACTTAATATCCTAATGATTTTTGGAATAAAAGAAAAATGTATAATTTTGATCCATACAATGTATTGTTGGATATTGTTACAAATATACCTGTGCTACTTATGACTGCTTTTGTGCTCCAGAGTCACATATGAGCCGGAAATTGCTCATTCACTTCTAAATGAGCGAATGTCCTTCGTTAATATCTATAGAGTCCTTAAGGGGACATGATGGTGATGGATAAATATGAAATTTTTTTACAATGCTTTCGCATTCACTCTCAAAATTTTCGCGTTTTTCAGAGAAACTTTGCACTCATTTGCAAAACTTTTCCATTGCCCAGAAAAACTTTGCTTTAGTTTACAATTTGTGTTCTCTGGTAAAACATTTGCGTTCCACATAGAAACTTTGCGCTTTCCAGCAAAATATGCGTTTTTGCATTTTCTCACAAAACGAAAACTTTTGCATTCCTTCGAGAAACTTTGCTTTAGTTTACAATACATTTGCGTTCTTTCACAAAACTATTGCATTGCGTTCTCTCACAAAACATTTGCATCTGATCTTAATACTATTTACTTCCTGTCCTGAAAAAGTTGCGTTCTCTTGCAAAGCATTCACATTCGCTCCTAAAACTTTGTGTTCCCACAAGAAACAGCATTCGCTTGCAAAACTGTAGCGTTTCCCCAATAAACTTTGCATTCTCTCACAAAAGTACAGGAATATAGGTTTTTCTACCACCTCATATTATTTCCATCACAAAAATTATGAAAGCAAACACAACGTTTCTCAGGGACATGCTGAATTTTTGCAAGCATTTTTTTTTTTTTTTGCACTGAAATATAATTTTTTTAACTCCTACCTCTCTCTATTTTTTACCATGTCCCTTTAAACCCAAAGTATACTTCGGTTATTACGAGTGCGAGAGTACGCACATGCGCATGTCACGCATTAAATTTATTTTGCACTAATCAGTTGTTCCACAAGGTGGCAGCACTGATCCGGGCTGTTGTTTCACAGTAGAAAACAAATCTAAAGAGACGGAACAACAACAGCAACAAGCGCTTGTTATGAGAGAGACAAAACTTTAGATTAAAAGAGTACGAAGATATGTTTATCGGTCATAACTTCTGGAGAAATATAGTGCAGACACTGGACTAAGATGAAGCTTTCTAGAGCGCATGCGTCGACTGCCTGCATCCGAGCATGATATCAAATGGAGAATCCTTTGAAAGGCTACTGTACATGTTCTACTGTACGAAGTATACTTCGGGCTTTAGGGCCTCTGTAACTTTCTGAAGCCATTCGCTTTGTTATTTTGTCAGTAAAGTGTCCGAGTACTTTCAGTGGTCACTGTTCAGTATGTCCTGCTTCGTCAGTGTCTTCAAGTGTTGTTTTCCTCACCGAACATCTCATCAGAATCTGTGTAGGTCAGGGCTCATGGATGTGTCAGTCTGCATAATTATCTGTTTCATTACAGGGTCAGTCATCACCTGCAGCATCCACTTGTGTTAAAGGTCAGTATTCACAAAATTTGAATATCATTTGAATGTTATTTGAATATATTCATTCTTCAAGTGTGCACAAAGACAAAAGCAATTTGTTGAGGTTTCCAGGAGCGCTGGGTACATGCAAATATATACAAGAGAATAGAAATAAATTTACAGTTATAAAAATAAAAACAAGTAATATATACATTTAGGTGGAGTAATCAGAAGGCCTATATACAGATGTGCACATTATGTACAGCTGTGCAAATATAAATATATTGTCCTATACATAGTAAGTAGCTGTCTATTTATTGACTAACACCCTTGTGACATAAACACCATATAAATATCATTTTAGAACTGAAAGTTTATGATCTGTAGATATCTCCCTTTTAAATTAGTTAAAAATATTATTGGTATATATAAACATACATATAAAATATATAAACATACATATAAAATACAAAATATAAACATACATAAATGTTCAAAAGTTTGGTTTCTGAAAGATGTTTTAATATTTTTGAAAGATGTCTCTTCTGCATTTATTTTATCAAAAATATAGTAAAAATGTGAAATATTTTTAAAATTTAAAACAGCTGTTTTCTATGTAAATATCTGTTAAACTGTAATTTATTTCTGTGAATTTTCAGCATCATTACTCCAGTCTTCAGTGTCACATGATCTTCAGAAATCATTCTAATATGCTGATTTGCTGCTCAACAAACATTTCTGATTATTATCAATGTTGAAAACAGTTGTGCTGCACAATATTTTTGTGGAAACTGTGATGCATTTTATTTTTCAGGATGTTCAAATGAATAGAAAGTTCAAAAGAACAGCATTTATTTGAAATAGAAATTTAATGCATCCTTGCTGAATAAAAGTATGACTTTCTTTCAATAAAATTCTTACTGACACCAAACTTTGGTAAAGATGAAGGATGACTTCTGAATCAGCATCAATCTCACATGTGTGATTTGATCTCACAGGCTCCTCTGAGATTCAGGATGATCACAGAGATTCGTCGTCTACCCAGAGTCCTCCAGTGATCCGGGCGCCGCCGAGAAAAACCAGTCGCCGGTTGTGGCGCCGACAGCTGGACAGCAGCAGTTCAGACAACAGCCCGATGACCGCTAACCCGGTTAACAGCGTGAGACTGGACACACTAGAAGATCACAGACAGCGAGCTGGGAAAACAGACAAACAGAGTCAAAACAGAAGGATTTCCTTTTCTTTTGCTGATGTTTCAAGTGAGTTTGATTCCCCTGATATTAATTCTAGTGTAATCAAAGAAGCTTCTGCACCTGCACAGAGAAACAATAACGGCCTTGATTCATCTGATCTCAAACCGGACGTCCAAACCAATGAGGAATCAACTCAAATATCCCTAAAGATCACAGAGGAACATGAACAAGACTCAAATGAACAACATGAAAAGCCAGACACAACATCGCCGGACTCTGAAGCGTCTTTAGTTTCACAGCTGACGATCTTTAAAGAAGAACTCAAACTCTGTGAAGATGCCCCTGAGATGGTTTCACAGGAGCCAGTTCAGTTCAAGAATCCTTCATCCATCAGAAACACACAGTCCAATGCAGACGCTCTTCAGAAACCAGACACTCCCAGACCCAAGTCAAGTGTGAAATGGAAGAACGTTATGATGCAGAGAGCACTGTGTTCTTTTACCTTCCCGTATGAGAATGAGGATCCAACACACGAATCCTTGTGCGATTCAACACACGCAGACCGCAGTGACACAGACAGAGCTGACGTGACCCCTGAATGTCCTGAGAAACCAGCTGAAGATCACGTCAAGAACGGAGCTGCGGGAGACGCTTTCATACCACAGTAAAGCAACAGCTGAGGTATGACAATTACTGATTCTTTCAATGACATAAATCAAGATATTCTATATTATATTCATCACGTTATTAAAGGAATAGTTCACCCAAACATGAAAATGTGCTCCTCACTCTCAGACCATCTAAGATTAGGATGAGTTTGTTTCTTCATCAGAATTGGAGAAATGCATCAGTGTCTCATTAACGCATGCACTGCAGTGAATGGGTGCCGTCAGAATGAGAGTCAATAAAAACATCACAATCCACACCACTCCAGTCCATCAGTTAACATCTGGAGAAGACAAAAGCTGAAGCAAATCCAGCATTAAGACGTTTTTAACTAAAATACGTGTTTATAATCTATAATTAAACTTCCTCCAGTGACATTTTCAACACATTTTCATTTTTATCTTAACTATTCCTTTAAGGGCATGTGAATATGTGTCTTGTGTACATGTTCTTTGAACAAGAAAGTGTTCTTTGAATATTTTCTCATTTCTGCAGATGTTTTGCCTTTATGTTTCTAAAATTAATGTCGATTTGTAATCTGTTCCTCCTACAGTCTTCAGGCTGTCAGATGCTGCTGAATCCAGGGAATTAAAATGAAGATGAGAAGCATCACAAGAGCTGTTGGACATCAGGGCCAAATTTTATATGCTTTATATTATATTGATTTATATTAGTCCTACTGTGAACTGATGTTTTTTTTAGCATTGACATCTGTGAGAATGAATTTTTTAACATTTTTGTGTAATTGTAAAGAATGACCACATGATGGCAGTGTTACACAGTCACAAATTTTCACATTTTCACTGATGTGACCTGAAAACAGACATAATAAATATGAGCATCATTCACATTTGTTACACCAGTTTAACTTTAATATCATATATCATATGACAAAATCTTATATATATATATATATATATATATATATATATATATATATATATATACATACACTATATTGCCAAAAGTATTGGGTCGCCCCCTTCTAATGAACAGGTTTGACTGCTTTAGTAATTTCTATGAGTACAAATCTTAATGTTAAAGCATATAATGATATTCTAGGGAATTGTGTGCTTCTAATATTATAGCAACAGTTTGGACAGGACCCTTTTCTATTCTAACATGACAATGCCTCTGTGTGTATAAGACAAGGTTCAAAAGAAAATGATTGATTCAGTCAGTGTGGAAGAACTTGACTGGTCTGCAGAAAACCAAGTCCTAATCCCAGTTGAACACTGGCTCTGGTGTGACTGTAAATGCAGACCTTGAGCCTAAAACTCATCACCAAACACCAATGACTTGTATAGACACTATAAGGACAAAAGTATTGGGACACCCCCTTCTTTAGAACAGAAAAAGGCACTAACAAAACTGTGGCAACAACGATGGAAACATAATTCATGTATTTAAAAACTGTATTTCCATCTCTGTTGCAACAGTTTTGGACGTGTCTAAAATGACTGTACCCATATGTACAAGTGATTGGTGTTTAGTGATGAGTTTTTGGCTCAAGATCTGCATTTACAGTCACACCAGAGCCAGTGTTCAACTGGGATTGGGACTTGGCTTTCTGCAGACCAGTCAAATTCTTCCACACTGACTCAATCAATCATGTCTTTTTGAACCGAGCCTTATACACAGAGACAATGTCATGTTAGAATAGAAAAGGGTTTTGTCCAAACTGTTGCTATAATATTAGAAGCACACAATTTCCTAGAATATCATTATATGCTTTAACATTAAGATTTGTGCTCATAGAAATTACTAAAGTAGTCAAACCTGTTCATTAGAAGGGGGCGACCCAATACTTTTGGCAATATAGTGTATATGTATAAGACGTGTGTATCACAATATAATATATTATGTTAAAAGTATTTGTTTGTTTACTTCACTGCAGGAAAACAAAGGTTGTTTTATATATTGTGAATTATTTTAAAGTGTTTTACTTTGTTTTTCATGCATCTGCATCTTACCTATGATAAATTTGTTAATTAATTAATAATTAATTTAGATTTTAATATGGTAACACTGAGTAAAAACTGAGTTCTAGAGACAAAGTGAAACAGTTAATCAGGGTTTCAGGACACTGAACAGTTCGTGAATTATCCATGATGCACTGCAGAAAAAAGTTAGTTTTCCAGCCTAGTCGTCACACAGGAGTTTCTGCATCCTCTTATGAATGAAAATACATGTAAACACATTTAAAAAACTACTGTGATGCTGATTTGTTTGATGTTTAACAAGTGAAGCACGTTTTGGTTGCTAAGTAACTCGAACAGCTAAAAAATGGTGATTATTTCCACAACAAGGAATAATGACTTACTGTAACAGATGCATGAACCACTTTAAACTATTTGTGGTTTATTTGCAGAGAATTGTGGGTTAGATGAATATTAAGAGTTTAAATAGAGCCAGCAAACAGTGAAATCCAAGCTTTCTAATGATTGCATCTTTTCACAGGAAGAGCAAAGGCTATTTTAGCTCACAAACAACCCTAGTGGCCTGTGTTTGTTCGGAGGGATTCTGTTAAAGCCGCTGGGAATGTGGGCAGCATTTCTGACGCTTGTGTGAGACTTCATTAAACTGCCAATTTAACCTCAGCAAACCGCCTCATGATCAATTATAGTGCCACGCTTCTTCTCAAAACTACTTGACTCACCTTCAGAAGGGATTCTCACGTTCGCTGTGCAGATGCACATCTTCAGCCCTGCATTTAGATCTGATCATTATTTGTAAAAGGAGTTTGAAGCAACAGGTTATTTAAAAAGAAGAAGACGACGACGAAGAAGAAGAGACAGTGTGAGTGTGAGCAGGTCTAACAATCTCGTTTTTGGACTTTTGCACCTGAGACTGAGACACAGACAGCCAATAAACTAGTTTTGGTTCGGTTTTGTTCGGATGGTTGGTGTAGGTGAGCTAATAGTTTATAAAAGGTGTGAAAATCAGCTGAAAATGTCCATCCAAGATTAGGATGAGTTTGTTTCTTCATCAGGTTTGTAGAAATGTGTCTCTGCATCAGTGTCTCAGCAATGGATGCTCTGCAGTGAATGGGTGCCGTCAGAATGAGAGTCAATAAAAACATCACAATAATCCACACCACTCCAGTCCATCAGTTAACATCTGGAGAAGACAAAAGTTGAGACAAATCCAGCATTAAGATGTTTTTAACTAAAATATGAGTCCATAATAACGCTTCTTTCAGTGAAAAAGTCCATCTCCTGTTGTCTCTCACATCAAAATCCAGCCACATATTTGTTTAGAGCTGTTTTGTCTTGTAAACGCTGCTTGATCTGTGCAGATTTCTCTCCTGATTCACACCAGAACACTTTTTCACTGGAGGAAGCGTTATTATGGATTATAGACTCGTATTTGAGTTAAAAACATCTTAATGCTGGATTTGTCTCAGCTTTTGTCTTCTCCAGATGTTAACTGATGGACTGGAGTGGTGTGGATTATTGTGATGTTTTTATCGACTCTCATTCTGACGGCACCCATTCACTGCAGAGCATCCATTGCTGAGACACTGATGCAGAGACACATTTCTCCAAATCTGACTAAGAAACAAACTCATCTGCAGCTCGGATGGCCTGAGAGTGAGCACATTTTCAGCAGTTTTTTAAATTTTTGGGTTATATAATTAAATCAGACTTAGAAATGAAATGTCTCTGTATTTATTATAATGTCATTGCAGGAGGATTAAAAGTACTTGAGAGTTTCAACAGGAGAGATTAATTACTTTTTAAATTGTGACCTTTCCATTCCAAGAACAATAATGTTAATCTGCAGACAGTTTTCATGTTTTGATTATATGTGACCCTGGACCACAAAACCAGTCATAAGGGTCAATCTTTCAAAATTGAGATTTATATATAATCTGAAAGCTGAATAAATAGCTTTCCATTGATGTATGGTTTGTTAGGATAGGACAATATTTATGAGATACAACTATTTGAAAATCTGGAATCTGAAGGTGAAGTTCTTAGCAATGCATATTACTAATCAAAAATGAAGTTTTGATATTTATGGTAGGAAATTTACAAAATATCTTCATGGAACATGATCTTTACTTAATATCCTAATGATTTTTGGCATAAAAGAAAAATCAATAATTTTGACCCATACAATGTATTTTTGGCTATTGCAACTTAAGACTGCTTTTGTGCTCCAGGGACACATATGTTGGAGAAGGCAAGACATGGCAAGGCATGGCAAATTTTATTTATAGAGCACAAGTTTAACACAACTGTAGTTGATCCAATGTGCTTTACAATAAAAATAACTGAATTTAAAAGAGAAAGGAGGGGGATACAACAGAAAATAAAACAAGTATAAAAAACAATTAAATGTAATTTCATAAAACACCAATTTAGCACCAGTTAAACTATTCAAAGTACATACACAACATCACTCAAATGCTAAAGAGTAAAAATAAGTCTTTAAGCTACATTTAACAGCATGCAATGATGTTCCAAGGTAGACTGTTCCACAGCTTTGGGGCCACTACTGAGAAAACTCGATCACCTTTTGTTTTACAAGTGAACGGGAGACAGATAAAAGTAACTGATCACTAGATCTTAATGACCTAGAGGCTGTATATGGCCTAATGAGATCACAAATATAATCCGGGGCAGAATTATGCAATGCCTTGTATGCAAAAAAAAGGATCTTAAAGTCGACTCTATAAGTTTTATAGGGAGCCAGTGCAATGAGGCAAGGACAGGGGAGATATGATCCCTTCTCTTAGTTCAGAATCTGGCAGAACATTGACAATAGAGCAAAGACTGAAGTAAACAGCACCATTCCGACAGACGTCCCAGATAACGTGGGAATGCAGCCATGTGTCTGAAATTGGATTGAGAACGACGGTCGTCTCCGAACAATATTTTTATCGGCACTGACTGAAGCAAACAGTCCTGCTGTGAATGATTTTTACTGGATTATGTGGCCACCAGACACTGCACATAGGCTATAAAAACAAAACAAAGATGAAAGATAGTAATAAAAGGAATAGAACAACAGTAATTTGATTTTAACAGTGTTTTGGCTGAGTAAGGCTATATGTATAACGTAACCTATCAAGAGCTGATATTAAAAAAATAACATCGGAGGTGGGGAATGAGAGCCTAAATGTTGATTTAAAATGTTCATATCTCTTGCTTTCTAGCTGAGATTAACTGACTGTTGTAAAATTTGAGGTTTATGTACAAAAGTCTCTCCTGCTGTTTTTAAAGCCTTTCTGGATCCGATCTGAACCTGCATCAAAATGTCAGCAAGCACAGCTGGGGAATTAAAGCTGAACATTTTTAGAGAGATAAGAAGAATAAAGTCTATAAAACTGGCAGCTTAATCGAAAGAAGGAGAAAGGTGTTTACTAGGCTAATATTGGTGCAGATGCATTCTGACCCAAACCGTTTACAGAAACATTTTCATATTGTTTAATGGCAGTTATCACAGCAATAGCTCTAGATAATTGCAGTTATGAAAAAAAAAATTTTTTTTGAATAAATATATCAGCATGATGAGACAGAAATAGCATTATAATGCTGCATGGGAAAATCTTACTTGCTGATGGAAGAAAACAGCATGTTTCTACATGTAAAATTCTTTTTGATGTTCATATTTGACCTCTATTTTTTTATGCAAAACAACCCCAAATTGATAAAGAAACAAAGGCTGGCATAGATGCATGCTCAGAATAAATAGCCTATATTTAAATGAGATTCTTCATGCATAAAATAAGACAGACTGTAGGTTAAATGAGATGCTCTGATTCTGTATCAGGTGAAAAAAGCTGTAGTATTTTTCACAGGTGTTGATTGAGATTCACCCACATACAGGTGCTTCATCATAACAGCTATTATCTTTAGCTAGAAGGAAAAACAGCTGGTACAATGACATGGAGCATAAAATATGACACCTTACGACATGCATTTTCTCAGAGAATAAACTGCTGCATTATGTAGTCTGAAATTGCTAGGTTTAATACACATCAGATGTAAGAAAATCACTAATTGTTTCATGCCATACACAGCCAGCTGATAGCCTATATAAGCTATTCTTGGATTTTGAGTGTTTAGTTAATGTATTACACTGAGAAATTAGTCTCCCACACAGTAATGTAACTCTAGTACTGTATGTCGACCTAATTATGAATATGTGAGTCAATTATAGCTAGACATATTGAATACGCGCTCTATATTGGTTTTAGCATTCATAATAAACGCCTTACTTAATGTAATTATTTAGAGTCATTTCTGTGACAGTGATTATTAATCAGCAGGTCTAATCATTACACTAGATTAATTGCAGCACGTTAAAGAACAAACGGTCGTGAGTGACGCGCGAGCGCGATTCATTTCAGGGAGTCGGTTCATTTGAGCGGATCATTTAAATGATCTGTTCAGGTCATCAGACTCAGAAATGTCCTCTTACCAGTTAATATAAATTTATAAAATATAAAATATAACATAAAAACGAAACTGAGATCATTTATTCGTTTTATACCATAATCGAGAACTTAATTTTATTAATGCCTGGTGACTGAAAGCAAGATTTTGTGTGAAATATTACTCTTTACAGCTCCAAACATGTGTCTCTCCTTACAGTTTCTCTCCCAAACAAGTTTTGCATAATAGTCAAGTAATTTACAAACGGGTTGTGAGTCGGTTCGGTTCAAATGAATCAACCGGTTCGCGAATCGGACATCAGTGGCGCGAGAGTGGCGGGAATCAATCAATCAATGTAGACTTGATCAGAGACAGACGCGATTGTAACCGAGCTGTTTTTACACTTATTTTATTCCACCACTGCCTTTACTTCACCCTTTCACCTGAAGGACAGTAAGGTAAGATGTTTGTGACTCAGATTAACCGATAAAACACAAATGTTATTAACTATTTCAGCTACTTTGATCAGTTTCTGCACCTGAGGTGAAGTTCTCTCAGTCAGAATCACCGCAGCTTTATCGCTCTGTTTGTACAGATCACTGCTGAATAATATGTAAAAAGGTTTATATTCAAGGATAATAAACATGTCTTAAACATTCATATTCCTATACGAACAAAAAAGATGAGAGATGTGCGGTTTGTAAGTTGGGGCAAGCAATTTTTTCCTCAGAGTGCGTTTATTTATGTTACTTTAACTTACCACAGTTTCTATAGGAATTAACCTTAAAGTCTTGGCTATTAATACTTCGTTATTAAACATTTCATATTTGTTGTCCTGAGGAAAAAAACATACATTGACGTTCATTATACAGACGTTGAATGATCTGGGGCATGTTGTCACACTACGTGGGGTAAGTTGTCACAAGCTTTTTCAGCAAATTTAACAGTAAAGAAATTCTGAAATGGCAAAGGGGGAAAATGTAGTATTAAAAAATATTGTTTTATCCCACATAACGTTAACTTAAATTGTATTATGACAAATTATGACAAATAAACACTTGATATCTTGTCCCAATAATAATAATGCAATTTTAAGAATGAGAAAAATAAAACCACCTGTCAGTTGAGGTCGTGATATTGTCATTTTAGTTGGGATGACATGAAAATTCACAAAAAACACTCTAATGTGAGACTGTTGATTAATATGTTTAAAACCGACATATTAAACCACTGCTTAAGAAACCAAGCATTTGTGTAATTGGACTTTTGATTAAAAACCTCTTAGTTTCTGAGATATAGACCTGTGTTCCTTACATATTTGACCTCAATTCTCAATAATGGTCTTCTAACTATAATTAATCACTTAAGGAAACCACTTATGCTTCACAAAAGATTTTAAAAGCTGCTCTGTCAACAGGGTTTGAATGTTTCTAACAGGATTTTTTAGTTTTAAATGTGTTTTATTTCAATGTGTTTTGCTGCTAAATGTCAGTAGTATTTATGGAAGCTTGTTTCCACCATGGAATAAAAAAATGTAACTGGGACTTTTTTCCTCACAATTGAGTTGACTTTTTTTCTTGCAGTTATGAGGGGTTTTTTTTCTCCACAATTCAGAAAAAACAACTCGGAAAAAAAAATACTCCAAAAAAGCAAACAAAAAACTTTAAATTATGAGATAAAAAATTACAATTACCTTTTGTTTATTTACCTTTTTATTTTTTTTATCCTGTGGTAGAAACAGGCTTCCATATATATTTTTTTATTCAGGGGCAGAAACACAAAAACAGAATTGCAAGAAAAATAAGAATTCTGATTGTGATTTTTTTTTTTTTTTTTTTCACTGCGAGAAGCAAAGCCCAAATTGTGAGCTAAAAAAATCACAAAGTTTTTTATTCATTAGCGGAAACAGGTTTCCAAAAGAATTAGAGCTAAAACTGAAGACAATGATTTAGTTTGTTTATTTTTGTGTTTGTTCCCAGCGTTGCTTTGCATTCATGGAGGGTTCAGGGGGATTATGGGATGCCGCCTCCGTCTACATCAACTCAGATCTCGTCTCTTGCACCAACCAGACCAACAGCACCAACTCCAGCACAGTAGGGGGCATCGTCCTGTTTCCTTATTACCAGCATTCGCTGCCGACGGCCGCGCTCTTCACGCTGGCGTATCTCTTCATCTTCCTGCTTTGCCTGATGGGAAACGGTCTGGTCTGTGTGATAGTCCTGAGGAACCGGCACATGAGAACTGTCACCAACATCTTCATCCTGAATCTGACCATCAGTGACCTTCTGGTCGGGATCTTCTGCATTCCCACGACGCTAGTGGACAACCTCATCACAGGTGTGGAAATCTAGTTTTTGATATGCAACAGTATTTACCTGTGCGAAACTCACTGTTGCTACTAAGGTGTTTGCCAAGTATAGAAAAAGTCTGATCATTATGTCTGGCTATCTGTCACTAGCAAAGTCTCTTAACTAGCCTAGGTTATGCTAACACTAGGGCTGCCCCCTGATAGTAAGAAGAAGCTTGGTCGACCAAAATTTTATTAGTCGCTTATTTGCAGAAAAAAAAAATATAGCCAGTGTTTTCCCTGGGGGGGGGGATTCCGTATTTTCCATTTGAATTTTTCTGGACTCCTTTTTAATGGTTAAATTAAATTTTATTAATCAAAAAGCATGTCTAGCTAATTAAAATCATGAAACTTAAACAATTTAACATCAATTTATTAAAAGTTTAACACAAATTACACATTTAGGGCCCTATGAAATGATTTATTTTTTCCAATGTTTTGTTACCAAATTCTGTGTTTTGCATGTCTAATTATTTGAAAGCATAAAAACAAGTTTCATTTATTCTTACAATAGCCCTATGATTTTTTTCCCTCAGAAATTCTGTGTTGTGTATTTACAATTTTTAAGGCATAAAACATTAATTTAATTTCTTTTAATTAATGAGAATTAAACAAATGTTATTTTTTGGAAAATAAAGGGGATTTAATATTACAATTTAAAACATTGAAGAAATATTGTATGATTATCCCTTAAAAATAAGGTTTTAATAATTTTAGTAGTAGCCTATTACATACATTCTACTGAACAATAGTAATGTAGGCTATTTTTGTCACAATGACTTCAAGGTAAACTTTTATTTTTGACGGGTTGGCATGAATACCTTTACGTTTCTGTGTGTATATGATATGAGGATGCTTTTACTCAAATGAAACGGTCAAATGCTCATGAAGTGACTCTGAGCAGTTCTGGAGATGTTGTTCATGTATTTATGTCCTCATTAGTGAGACGGCAGATGCTAATATCACCTGAAGCGTCACGTGCACTTCTGTATGAGTAGTAAACAAAACTGAGCATCTGCGCCTTTCATTAACACAGAGACACGGCAAATTCATATTTAAATAGTCTTTTTGCGGCTTAATATTTACAAATTCGAGTGGGAGTGTACTCACTTGTGTGTGTGCGCGCACGTTTGTGTGTGTGTGTGCGCGCGCATCGGGGCAGAACTCCGCTATGCGTGATACAGAGAGCGCGACTATGTAATGTAGAGACCGAAATGACATGCCGTCGTGTAAATAAAATAACATAAGAGGCTATTTAGTTTGTTTAATAAAAGAACAAGGTATTGACCCGTTCTATAGGAAAGGTAACTTTAAATTATTTATGTTGTGATCTGGCGCTATAGAGAAAATAAAATTAACTTGACCTTCAATGGGGGTGGGGTGCCTCCCTAAAATAATGGCAGGGGAAACACTGATATCTAGGCTATATCCACAGGCGAAGTCACGCAGTCCGTGACTAACAGATCGTTAACGGCTAGTCTATGGTAATACAGTACATTGGTCAGAACATCCAAACGCTCGCCTATCATTCATCGACATTCTCGTTTTTATTCATTGACGAGAATGTCAATAGATTTTCGTCATAGTTTTTGTCATTCAAAACGAGTTTTAGTTCGTTATCGTCTCATTTTCGTCTGTGTAGAAAATGTCGTTGATGAAATTAACACTGGTTAAAACATGCTAGCAACTTGTTAAAACACATTAACAACATGCTAAAACATGCTAGCAGTGATAGAACATGTTAGCAGCTTGACACTTTAGCAGTGTGCCATGACATGCTAGCAATGTGCTAAAACTTGCTAGCAGTGTGTTGAATGTTATCAATTTACCAAAACATGCAAAAAAATGTGTCAGAACATGTTAGCAATGTGCTAAGACATGCTAGCAACGTGCTAAAACATGCTGGAAATGTATAAAATGTTAGTAATTTACCAAAACATGCAAACAGTGTGTTAAAACATACAAGCAACGTGTTAAAATATTAGTGTGTTAAAACAAGACAAGACATGCTAAGACGTGCATAGTGATAAAACATGTTAGCAACATGTTAAAACATGTTAAGTCACCTTTATAATAGCGCTTTTAAAAAGTGCATGAAAGTTTCAGCACTGGTTAGTTCTCACCACAGTTTTAAAAAAACGCTAAAAAAATGGGCGTGGTGCGCAGCAGAGCGGAGGGGGAAGAGGGGAGACAGACAACAGACATCAGGTTCAGACCGTTTATACTGCAAAAAATGCTTTTCTTACTTAGATTTTTTTGTCTTGTTTCCAGCCAAAATATCTAAAAATTCTTAAAGCAAGAAGGATTTTCTAGACAAGTAAATATTATTGTCTTGTTCTCAGAAAAAACTAGTCAAAATTAAGTGAGTTTTTGCTTGAAACCAGCAAAATAATTTGCCAATGGGGTAAGAAAAATAATCTTGTTTTCTGTTTGACATAAGATTATTTTGCTTACCCCATTGGCAGATTATTTTGCCTGTTTCAAGCAAAAACTCACTTAATTTTGACTAGTTTTTTCTGAAAACAAGACCATTTTTTTAATTGGCAAGAAAATCCTTCTTGATTTAAGAATTTTTAGATACTTTGGCTGGAAACAAGACAAAAAAATCTAAGTAAGAAAAGCATTTTTTGCAGTGTAATTTCACTCCCATCGAGTTAAAAACAAATAAATGCACAGCCATTTGCACTCTGCATCTAAAACATATATGAACGCACTATTGCACCTCTGATAACTTTTAAGGCTTAAGGTCATTGCACACTGAGTCTGAAATTTTCACGTGCGTTTTTTCGTATTCCTTATCTTTTCCTATCAAAATGCATACTACGGATGCGAAAATGCAGAAAATCGAACCTCATCCGAATTTTTTTTATGACGGACAAAAGTTTCGGAGGCAGTGTGTAAAAGTGATTGACACAACGTGAACCCTCTGTATTTATTTTTTAATGTGCGAAAATTTCGGATGAAAATTTCGGACTCAGCGTGCAATGATATTTATTCTGCAGTGTTTATATAAGCCTTTTGAGGATTGTTTCATGGACCTGTAAAAACGGTTGCACTCACTAAGTGAATGAATAGTGTTTGTGCTGAACTCTCATTACAAAGCAAAAACAAACACACTTCTTCAATCCATGAACGTTTCTCTGTTAATGTACGCGATCTCACAGTCTGAAGCGTCTGTTATAGCAAATCAACACATGCTGTTGTGAATAATTAAGCAAAGCGTCTTCTCATAGGATAAGAACACGCAGTCTCATGAATAATTTAATGACACCAATACGTCAAAGATGTACTATAGTCCATTGCCACGTCACAAATTGTGCCGTCAACACGATGTAGATTTTAAACCCGGAAGCTGAAAATAGTGCAAAACCTTAAAATTAACCAGTTTTCTCCAACAGTTCAGATGATCAGATGCTAAAATCTCAGAAAAAGTAGTCTGGGGTTTCATGACCCTTTAACAATACAGAATGTGTTAAAGCAGCTTTACCGTATCAAATAGGAAAATAGTGTGTCAATAATGCAAAAGTGTCAATAATGTAAAAATAACGTGTCAATTGTTAGCGATGTGTTAAACAGTTTACTAGAACATGCTATCAAGAAGTTAAAACATGCCCATCAATGTGATGATATGCTAGCCATGTGATAAAACATCAAGACATGTTAACAACCTGCTAAAACATGTTAGCACAATGCTAAGCCAAGCTGTGTTAGCAACTTGAAAATACATGCTAGAAATGTTTTAAAACATGTTAGCAACTTGCTACAACTTAAGAAACATGTTAAATTTACTTTTTCTGACTAAAACCTTCAAACTTCAAATAATTTCAAGCATTCAGACAAGGCTTTGTCGAGCCAACATCAATGTTTGTCATCAAACTGTCTCTAGTTTATTAAACTGAATTTCTAGATTTAATGTGATGTTTATGTCGTTGTCAGGTTGGCCTTTCAGCAACACGATATGCAAACTGAGTGGTCTGGTGCAAGGAACGTCTGTCTGTGCCTCCGTTTTCACATTAGTTGCCATTGCTGTGGACAGGTAAGTGTTTATTTTGAGAATGAAATGAAATAAGCATTGAACAAACACATGTTTGAGTAGGAAACAATAGAGCAGCGGTATTGTGTTAGTCGTGGCTCGTATCTGAAGTGTGCATCTCTGCTGGAAGCACTAATTAGCACATTGTTAGGGCTGATTGAAGTTTAGACTCATGAAACGCAGCGGTGAACTGCTGGTCATTATGACGGCTCTTACATGATGCTGTTTCTGATATGTGCTGAAAACATTAGACGAGAACTGTAAAGGGTGAGCTCAGCAGTACTTGCAGGTCAGTGTAATTAACATGCATGTTTGGAGAGATGCTGAAATATTTCAATGTTTTGATGCCGTGCAAAGCTTTAACCCTTATATAGACAAAAATGAACTGAAAATTTTGTGAAGGAGTTCAGTACTGTCATTCATCAGTAAGTGATGATAAAGATCATTATTTATAAAAGTTATTGTACCATTTTCATGGATTATCACCAAATCTCCTCAAGATGTATGAAATATAAGTGAAACACAATTATATATGCTTAAATTTGTTAAGTTTAATTCATTAAAATATAATTTTAGGTCTATTACATGTATGTATCTTTGGCACACACACACACACACACACACACACACATATATATATATATATATGTATATATGTAAGGGGTGTAAATTGGATGGTTCCTCACGATACGATATCGATTCTCATACCCAGCGTATTTACCCAGCATATTTGCAGATAATTCAAAAAAATCTACAATACGATTTCAATATGATTCGATACAGGAGAATATCGATCGATATTATTATTATTATTATTATTATTGTTATTATTGTTATTATTATATTACCTATACTATATACCCATTTTAAACCCAAATTTTTATTAAATCACAAATGCAACCAAAACAATACATTGTTCTTTTTTTTAAATAGTAAAGAAAAATAAATAATTGAGAAAAAAAAAAAGTATCCGTAAAATCAGTAATCTTAAGATATGACAACAGTCAAGACAGTCTTTCAGGCTTATGTGCTAAAATATGCAATGTGTAAAATCATGTAAATCCTCATTATTAAACAACACAAACAAGGTACTCCAGTTGTAGGAAAAATACATTAATGTAGAAAAATAAACAAAAAAATACAAAAATAAAGCTGTTAACTTTATTTGACACTTTTTTTTGGCTGCTACTATGGGCTTAGTGCTAAAAACCTTTTCTACAGATAACCAAATTACAAGCAATAGCCGAAAATAAATACAATATAACAAAGACAAATAAACAGTCTGAAAACTTTTAGTTTTCTAACAGATATCGATATTTTACCATTAAAATGATAAATTATATCAAATAAACTATCATTTATTTATTAATTAACATATACAATTTTATAATATATATTTTGTATGTATTTTATTACATATTATACAAATATTTATACATCTACATAAGCTTATATCATTTATTATAAATTTATATATGTATTTATATAGATGGTTTCATCGTGCGCACGCGCCTGGCCCGAAGTTAACTTCCGGTCTGTGTTTGTTTATCGGTCTGGTTAGTGGTGCCGGCTACAAACGTAGTTAAAGTTAAAGTGATGAGTAAAAGTGAAGTTGGGCGCAGGTGGTTGTGCTGTGGGATGTGTTTCTCATACATTTATTTATTTGTGGCGACCCGCCACGATATCAAAACTGACCGATTTTCCAAAAGGCTTTGTTGAATAAACATGAGCACGAAATGCACGTTTAAAAATCAAAACGAGGCGCGGGTGTTTTTTTATCACTGTGTTTCTGAAGGAACACTGTCTTTAGAAAATGTTCAATGTCATTTTCAATTCATCTTGCATGTTATATGCCTGATAAAGCAGCGTTTGTAAGCTCAGCGCTGCTTTGTGTCCAGCTCAACAGCCGTTACCTCTAGTTCTCCCGCGCCTCCTGCTGGCAGGGAATGAATTTGCATTTTTAATAAATCTGTCTGATTTACGCAGCAAACATATTTTGCTTGTTATCAAAAAATAATCTACTTTAGAGGGATTTAGCTGTTGTTATTGATTCTATTTGGATGTCTACCGGAAGTTAAGTTGGGGCCACAAAAGCGCGCATGCGCAGTAACGTTTGTTTATGTTGTGTGTGTAAAAACTGCGTGTGTGTAATATTAGAATAGAAAGCAGTCTGGGTTAATGTCCCCGTATGTTTAGTTTAGTCACTTTATTGTCCACGAGTGGAAATTTGTGTTTGGCTTCACCACACAAATACATTGAACATCACACAAATTATATAAAAGACAAGAAGTAACACAATCACCCCTGCTCACACTCAAATCCCAGAATTTAAAATTCTAACGCCAGTTGGCACAAATTACATTTGATACACATTTTCCTTGCTTGAAGTTGCTTAAAACATATTTTTGATGGTAAAAGCTGAAATTTAATATTCAAAGGATGAGAACAATCTTCAATAATAACCTGTGCTTTTTGTTTGACTCTTGTTTGATAGATTTCTTTCAATTGTTTTTGTGGTTGTCCTACAATTGCACTAGAAATTTAACTACTCAATCCAGTTTTTGCTTTTCTTTAACTGACAATAGTCCATACCACATAGTCATATTAAAACATATAACACTCTCAACAAGATTCTTATAGACCATCTCTAAAATATGTTGACTCGCACCAAAATGTTGTAACCTCTTAATAAGATGCAATCTCTGCATTGCTTTTTAAAAAACATACTCAACATTTCCAGCAAATGTCAATTTACTATCAATAAATGTTCTTAAATATTAACTTCCTACCGTCTCTATTTGATGACCATCAAGTATTAAAAGTTCTAACCCTTCAATAAAATCGTTTATTCCTACTAATGACCAGTTCCTTGGTTTTAATCACATTAATCTCCAGTGAACTCAGTTTCAGTGTTAATTTCGTCAATGAATACGACGACGAAAATATTCGATAACGAACCTTTTTTCTGTGACTAAGACGAGATGTTGACGAGGTAAAACTAATATCTGATGATAAAAGCTATGACGAAAGTTATGTTGTGTCTTCGTTAACAAGATGAGACAGGATTAAAATGTTATTTGAGGACTACCGGACCTTCAGAATACATGCTATATGTTAACTGTCTTGTTGTGCATCCCTGTCGTTGGATTGCAATCAGATGAGGATCGTTTGCAAATCTAGTCTCTGTATGGCAGCCGCAGCGGACAGATAGGCTACCAAAACGCGAACTAGCGATCTGAAACAATGGCCTCAGCACCCAAAGGGTTAGGGATAGGGTGACCAGATGTCCCGTTTTTCCCGGGAGTCACAATTCGCTGTCGATTAACTTAAAGTTAGTGAAGGATAGGCGGAATCGCGCTGATATAGAAGTGCTCTCTCTCACGCACGCTCATCTTCTTCAGTTCTCATACAGCGCGCGATCAGTTCTCAGTGCTCAAATACACAGAGCAGTACAAATGTCTATTGTGTAGAGTATCTCATGTAAATACCTACGGTTATGGCTTAAGTGAACGTAAACAGGTGGGTGAAAACTGAATGTTTATCAGTATTACATGCATCCATCTTAAATGGACAGCATTCCTAATTGAATACCTAACTGTGTCATTAATGTTAACCAACAAAAGATGTTAAATGTATACTTAAGTAAACCTACTGTATCTGAAAAATGAGTTTAATTTGTATCTCTACCAAAAAATGAAAATTTATTCCAGTTTTTCCAAATTCAGTCCTTGATTCAGATTTCTCATAAGCTTAATTGATTTGGTCTAAAGAGAGAAGAATTAATGACTATTTTTGTTTGAAAACTGCATATAAAATAGCTACCAAAATAAATGTTGGTAACTGCAGTTTGACTAAAAGTAATGACTAAAAGTTGACAAATGCAATGTCTTTTCATCGAGTAAACTATGAAAGACTCAAATGATTAAAATGTGACTCAAGACTATTAAGCATTTTCGTCTCAAGATTTTCCGTTTTCTCGTATTCCCCATCTTTTCCTATCAAAATGCATGCTACGGATGCGAAAACGCAGAAAATCGAACCTGATCCGAATTTTTTTTGATGGACGAAAGTTTCGAAGGCAGTGTGCAAACGTGATTGACACAACATGAGGTCGTATTTATTTTTTAATGTGTGAAAATTTCGGCCGAAAATTTCAGACTCGGTGTGCAATGACCTTAAGATTAAATCAAAAATGCCTGCCAAAATTAACACTGCTCAGTTTACACCAGTTTTGAAACAAATTTATGTAATTATAATACAGTGTGTCTCCCTCTGTTCCAGCTTTACTCAACCGGCTAACATGTGCCATATCGTCTGTGTATTTAAATAAGTTAAAATATGAATCCTGGATCTTAAATTCATTTGTATACAATGAAAAAAGTAAGGGTGATAAAATAGTTCCTTGTGGAACTCCTGTATTTACAATGATTGTCTTTTGACACCAGATCATTAACAACTACTTTTTGAGGACGATTTAAAAGAATGTCTTTAACCCACCAAATAAGACCAGCATTTACTCCTAAGTTAATTAATCTTTGCAAAAGAATATCAGTCCGAATCGAATTAAAATCCTAACATAATTTGTAGTCTGCTGAATGTGTTCAGCTACAAAATCACATAAGGTTCAGGGCTTGAATTTCGGCGCGGGATTGCGGGGATCGCGCATAATTTAAACCATTCCCGCAAGTTTAACTTTTATAATGCGAGAAATTCCCGCACAAATATATTTGCTTCATCTCAGATTAAATACATCTACCGACGCGAAAAAAATAAATCACTGGTTCAAACAGCCTGTCTTTTTTTTTAAAACAGCGCTGCACCGGCCTTCTCTGTCGTTGAGTCCTGTAGCAGAGCATCGGCGTGTTCTCCGTGGCCCGCGTCGCACTGATTCACACAAGGCTGTGTAAAGCGCTCTAATATTCTGAGTCATAATGAGCTGCTTGTGAAGATAGTATCGGCTTCCAAATTATATTATTTTAATCCCGAAATTCAAACATTAAATGCTGTTTTGCTCTTTATAGTGTGTGAGTGGATAGAGCGCGCCTGCCGACTCAACACAGCAGCAGCGAAGCGCGAGTAAATCATCATCTCCTTATCTTAAAATGCGCATTTTATCGAAAGTTAACGTGAATGAACATAAGATAAAATAGACTCCTGTTCACTGATCGTCATCATCTCTCACGTAACGACCCATGTTTCAACGGCGAGAAGACGCCAACAGCTTGGTATGCATAATATTTGTCCTTGTGTTATTTATGTCGGAATAAAGATCATTCACTGAAATGGTTTTTAATCTTTGGAGAGCTTTTTTTTTTTCTTTAAATAAAAACAAATATAACACTCTGATTAGATTATTTCACAACGCTTAAACGTTAGGGGAAAAAATTATTTGGCTATAGAAAGCAGAGACATTTTTATTCAGAAGGCACAAAAATGAAAGCAACTCAAAATATGAAGCATTAAGCGACATTAAATTTGTTATCCAAAAAATTCCAAATTAATTCAGTTCAAATGAACTTTTTTGATTGTTTGAACGCCGTGACTGCGCGTTTCTGTTTGTTTTCTACTGTTATGCAAAGTCACAAGCAATGGAAAAAAGTGACTAAAATTGAACTGAAACATGAAAGACTCTGAAACTGAGATACATTAATATATAGTTTAAACAGTTCTTAACGTTAATTTGAAGGAGAGCATGACGTATTTTGTATGAAGTTTTGAAAAAGCAAAGAACTGAACTGATCTGAACCCATGAAATGCACTGAAATTGAGAGACCTTAATATATAGTTCTTAATGTCAGTTTGAAGGAGAGCATGGTGTATTTTGTATAAAGTTTTTTTTAAAAAACAAAGAAATTGAACTGAAACTGGAATATACAAATACAGTGATTCTTAATATATAGTTTTAATACAGTTCTTAATGTCAATTTGAAAGAGCATGACAAATTTTGTTATAATTCTTTGAAAACCAAGATACATTAAAAACTGTAGACATAAATGAAGATGATTAATTTATTATTATTGAAGATGATTAATCCCCCCCCCCCCCCGGAATCTTTAAATCCCCCCCCCATGTGACCCATGTAAGGGGGGAGTTCCCCCCCCAGTTTAAAAACCGAAACTCAGGCCCTGAGGTTATAACAGCATCATCGGTGCCCCTCTTTCCCCTATAAGCAAACTGAAGGGGATCCAAATATTTGACCACACGGTTCCAAATATGCCTTGTTAGTACTCGTTCCATACATTTACCCAACATGAATGTTAGCGCTATCGGTCTGAAATCTTTTAACTGATTGGCATTAGATATTTTAGGTACTGGAACAATCTTTGTTTCTTTCCATGAATTTGGAAACACCCTACAATTTAACAAGAGCTGGAACAGTCGGGTAAGGACACCAGTTACAGTGTTTCCCACAGGATTTTGTGAGATTGTGGTGGGTGGACCTCGGTCCCTCTAGGGGGGTCCGGGGGCATGCCCCCCCATAAGAAAATGTTGTACATTTTAAAGTTAAATTCATCTATGTGGTGCACTTTGAGAGTTCAAAATTAAGAGCTCCAACACAGGTTCAGTGTGCAAACTTAAAGAAAAAAGCTGGTGGATTGACTTGCACTTGAGGTTTAAAGGGGGACTCAATCCTTTTTAGTTGTGATATAGAGTCTCAGTCTAAATTACACTTACACCGGTGAATTTGGAAGCCAAACAAATTAGAATATAAATGACAATAATAATAATAATAATAATAATGTTATATTATTATTCCTATGACAGTAATAGCCATACATTGGAAAACAATTACACTGTAAAATAAATGAAAATAAATATTTCACAGGTATATTTACCTTATTCTACAGTAGGGAAATTACAATACTTTTGTCCTAATTTACACACATGCAAGCAGGGCCTAAAACTAACTTTTTCTGCCATTATCACGATACAAACATTTTCTGGTGACCTGAGAAAATCTACCAGCCACAAATATTTTTTCCTGGCCATTAAACTGTTTTTGCAGTTGCTGAAATTAGAACCAACCACTGCATTTTAATCACGATACAAACAATGATGCTACATGTAGATGTAGCATGAGCAGTGTTTTTTTTTTTATTTAAATTTGATTGTATCATGTCAACATTTGAAGCAAAAACAGAATTGACTGACTTCAGCTTTGTGAAATTATGCTATAACCTGCAAAAAACAAAAGCAGCAGACAGGCTGAATTTCACTCTCTGACAGCAGGTGGCGCTTATGGAAGAGCAGTGATAAGAGGGGAAAAAATGCATTCGAAACTTCTCTCAAGTCAGTTCCATTCAGAAATAGATTTATATAAACCCCCACCACAATATTTATATTTTTCATCCAATAAACAGTGAGCTTGCTCTGCCTGTACAATATTTTCTTTGTTCGCGTCTGTTAATTTTAGTCCTTGCTTGCAAGAGATAAACCTATGAACTTTTATTTTGGCGGAAACTGCAGTTGAGCTTTTATTTTGGCGGAAAACTCCAGCTTCTGTGAAAAGAGGTTTACAAACGCGTCTCATTTCAAATCTAGCGAAATACTGTCAACATTTGCCCATTAAAATGTTGAAAATTATGCTGATGTGAAAACAAAGCGTAACTGGTGCCCGTTACGCAAAAACAGACTTCACTGTGAAAGGAGCCGCTCTGAGACGCGGAAAACACCGGATCACGAGCTGATCGCGTGCACAAAGTGCGCGCTTGGCTTTGAAACACGCAGCGCAAACAGGCTTGATGAAGAGATAAAGCCATATTACGCTTAGTTCGTTTGACGGACACTTTGCGAAAGCAATGACATGAAACACAACGTTAAAGACCTTTTATGTTATAATGAAGAGTATAAATATATTTTCGGTTTATTATGAAACTGTGGCGGGACAGATTAGACTGTGGCGGGCCGCCACAGACTAGCTAATGAATGGGAAACACTGAGTTGGAAAGCACAATCTTTTAACACACGACCCTTTAGCCCATCCGGGCCAGGTGATTTATTTGGCTTAATGCTAGCAAGACTGGCTGCTATTTCATACTATTTAAGTTTAATAAGCTCATATGCCGGAATATTAAGACACATTCTCACATTCGGTAGTACATTCCTCCCTATCAAACCTAGTAAAGAAAACATTTAAATCTTCTACAAAAGGTGCACCTTGTAAGGAACACCCCTGTTTCCTCTTCTCTCTTCCCATAATACTATAAAGCCCTTCCCATGCCTTCTTAGCATTGCCTGTATATAAAACCTATTTTCAAACTTATCCTTATATGCTAGTTTAGCTTTCCTAATTCGACCCCTAAATTCCTTCCTTTTGTCTCTAACCAGTTCCTTATCACCATTTAAAAAAGCAGCTTTTTTTCTCATTTAAACACATTTTAAGATATTTAGTAAACCATAACCTATGTGTTTTCTCTTCATCTGAAACCCAGGTTTCGCTGCATCGTTTACCCGTTCAAGCCCAAACTTACGCTCTTTGTCGCAAAGGTGTCAGTCGGGGCGATATGGGTGCTCGCTCTCACCATAATGTTTCCCTCGGTGTTAATGTTGACTGTCGACGAGGAAAAAGGGCATTTCATGGTTCACAGTGACAACAGCACATACCCGCTGTACTCCTGCTACGAGACTTGGCCCGACCCGGAGATGAGGAAAGTGTACACCACCGTCCTGTTCGTACACATATACGTCATTCCCCTGGCGCTCATCATGCTCATGTACGGCCGGATCGGCGCAAAACTGTACGCCACAGCTATCCTGGCCAGCGCCGAGCAGCCCGATGGTCCTGCGCACTGCAAATGTCCCGCGTCTCAAAGAAAGATCCGAGTGATAAAGATGCTGATTGTGGTGGCTCTGCTCTTCATGCTGTCCTGGCTGCCGCTGTGGACACTCATGCTGCTGACCGATTACGCCCGTCCAGACGAGGACAATCTGGAGCTCCTGACCAGCTATATATTCCCTCTCTCGCACTGGCTGGCCTTCTCCAATTCCAGCGTCAACCCCATTATCTACGGCTACTTCAACGAGAACTTCAAGAGAGGCTTCCAGGCCGCATGTCAGCATCAGGCTTGTTGCTGGGCCCAAAAGAAGACGAGATTCTGCATCAAACAGCCCAGAGCTGGAAGCCCTTTGAATACGGCTGTTAGCGGCCACCCGCTCAGCCTGGGCTCGAGAACGAACCGGATCTTCACCGAAAGCGACCTGACGGGATGCGTTCGCCTGGAGCTGGAGCACCGGAGGGTGTCGATGGACACCAAGGGCTCTTCAGCCGAAGGGGGAAACAGCAGCGTGTCTATAAAAAGGGAAATTCACTTTGAAGAGATTGAGAAGGTTTCTTCAGCAGGAGGGAAAATATACAACGCCTGGGAGCGTTGAAACCACCGTAGACTGATGTGTGTCGGCCATCCTGATTAATCAGCTGACATTTGACAAGCTTCTGTTTTCAGTTCTCAATTTCTTAGTCACATTTATTTCTATAGCGCTTTATATAATATAAATTGTTTCAAAGCAGCTTCATATAGGGCCCTATGATTTCTGCAGTGCAGAAAAGGCGGATAGAATTGCGGAATCCAGTCATAAAAATGTAGTTTATTGTATAATGCCAGAATGTCACAGTTTTTGTCAAACTTTGAATGAATTAATCAAAAGTAGGTCATTACACTTAAATCAAATTGCGATATGTACCAGTATCTGTAAATCTTTAAACCCGTTCACACTAAGAACGATAACTATAAAGATAACTATATTAGCGTCCACAGAGGACGATATTGTCTGTTTATTCTAAGCGCACATTAAATATGAACTCTTTATCTTCTGTGCGTCTCTTCATGAATGAAGTGCGCATGACGCTTGCGATGATATTAACGTCTGCCGTCTCACTAAATGAGGACATAAATGCATGAACAACCTCTCCAGAACTGCTCTGAGAGTCACTTCATGAGCATTTTACCATTTCATTTGAGAGAAACTATATCATATACACACAGAAACTTAAAAGGTATTCACGGCAACCCGTCAAAATAAAAGTTTGGTTTAACTTGAAGACATTGTGCCAGAAACATATCAGCCTACTATTGTTCACTAGAATGTACTAATACTAAAATTATTAACTGTTTTTTTTTTTTTAAGGAATAATCACAAAACATTTCCATGTTTTAATTTTAATCGTAAATCCCTGTTATTTTCCAAAAAAATAGTTAAATTTTTCTGATAACCAGAAAAATTTAAATACACAACACATCAGTTCTGAGGAAAAAAATTCATAAGGTTATTGTGAGAATCAATTTGAATAGTTGTTTTTATGCATTCAAATAATTAGATATGTTAAAACACAGAATTTGGTAGCAATAAAACATATGGTGAGGAAAAAAATTAAAAATTTCATAGGGCTCTAAACATATAGTTTGTGTTAAACTTTTAGTAAATTGATGTGAGATTGTGTAATTTATGATTTTATCAATTAGACATGTTTTTTGATTAATAAAATGTAATTTAACCATTTAAAAAGAAGAAAAGTTAAAATGGGAAAAAAAGGAATCCAGAAAAATTAAAACGGAAAAAACGGACTTTGGGGAAAAAAAAATAAAAATTCATAGGGCCCTATTCCTAGTAATAAACAGAATGACAATCAATTGACCGTTCGCAAAGACCCGCCCTCCTTAGTTACTGTTGCTATCCCCGACAAACAATACCCCTCTGGCACTACACATCATGTTCTCATGCAGTGAAAAATACAGAAAGTATTTTATTTCAACTGTGGAACACGCCATTTTTCAAGTTTATGTCCACCGAAGTTATCTACTCTTCTGTCTGATTTGTGGTAAGGCTAGGAGGGATACAGCTGTGGCTACTGGGCATGCGCATTTACATATTTTCCGAGCCAACAATATCACGTGAAACCTATGAAAATGGTTTAAAAAAGCACATGGCACCATAGTTTCATCACTTTACAGTGTCAGTGAGTAAAGGACGTGTCATAGTTTAATGAGTGGGAAGATGACATGAAGCGACGCAAGGTTAGCTGCACTGAAAACAGATGAGAGCACATGTGCAGATACAGCTCCCGATCGGGGTGAAGTTTATGGGATTTTGTCCTCCGAATGATAAGAGCAGATGTTTCAACATATATTATTTTATTATTTCACACTCAGTATTTTAACTTAAGCGCTGCAGGCCATGCACACAGCGCTGGACGTGACAGGTTTTCTGGTACGCAAAACAAGTATTTTAAAGGAATACCTTAGCTTATTACCATTACTGTGGCAGCCAGCAACAGCACAGCTTAACCCTCCACACATTTTTATATTTAGTTATATTGAAAAAGTTTCAATTTAGTCTATCTTTTTTGGCCGTAGATGTCGGGCAAGTTGGTGGATAGCAGCGGCGGCACATAATATCTGCGTTCTGATTGGTCAGATCGCCTGTCAATCAAGCTCTTTGTGACCGGTCAATTATGGAAATTCAATTATGGAGAAAATTCAGATTTTGCTGTAAAGCAGCCCTAAAAGGCAATAGTGACATTTTGATTGATTAAACCCATATCAGTTGTTTATCTTAGGAAAAACATTATTTGTGCTAATGCTAAAATGTTTGAAATAATTTTATTTATAAGTGAATAATTTTGAATTATTTTTATTTAAAGTTTATTTTAGTTTTGAAAAATGTTTTTGAAAGTCTCTTCTGTTCACCAAGGCTGCATTTATTTAATCAAAAATACAGTAAAAATAGTGAAATTGTGAAATTATTACAGTGTAAAATATCTGTTCTCTATGCGAATACATGTTAAAATGTAATTTATTTCTGTGATCAAAGCTGAATTTTCGGCATCATTACTCCAGTCTTAAATCCTTCTAATATGCTGATTTGCTGCTCAAGAAACATTTCTGATTATTATCAATGTTGAAAACAGTTGTGCTGCACAATATTTTTGTGAAAACTGTAATACATTTTATTTTTCAGGATTCACAGATGAATAGAAAGTTCAAAAGAACAGCATTTATTGGAAATGGAAATCTGCTGTAACATTATAAATGTCTTTACTGCATCCTAGCTGAATAAAATGATTAGTTTATTTTAAAAAAACAAACATACTTTCATTACACCGTAAAGTCATATCTGACGATCTTCAGTGAAATCACCTGACCTAATTCATCATAGCCTGCTGTGAGGCATTTAATTTGACATTCGTAATCGTGTTGCTTGCATATTGTGATTTGTAAATATTGCACAAATTTTGAGTTTGTACAGTTTTCTACAGTTCTGTGTTTGATAAATTAAGTAACCTCATTGTTAAGCGGTCGTTTGAGAAGCAGTTATTTTGGTGCAATACTGCAGACAAAACTAACAAGAACAAAGCTCTCAGATTTAGGTCGTTTTATGAACTAATCATGAATGTTAATTAGAGAAGAGTTAAATGCACAAGATGAACGTGATAGCAGTGTTGCCTGTAAATTGATATTCCTTAATAACTCTAAATGATTGTCTTTGCGTCAGATTCTAAGTATCTGCCTGGAAACATGTGAAGCGTTTTGTCATTTAACCTTCTGGAGGAAATATGTGTGTGAGCTGACATTTAACGAGTGAAATGAATTGCTCTCCCTCTCTGTAGAAAAACAATAGAGCTATTGACAAACGGAAGCATTTCTGAGAAAATGACAGGAAAACTACATACACCTGCAGCAAATTACAGCACTGTGAGCCTCTCTCACAGCAGAAAGTCATAATTTCCCATGAGAAATGAAGTTCTGTTCTTGACCAGCAAGAATATACTGGAAAATGAAGGATTACTCTGTTTACAGACCTGGAGTATTGAAGATGAAAATCGAATGTCCTCAGAGCCACTTGAACCTCAGATGTGTTTTTAGTATTTAGCTGAAACTACACCGTATGGTGCTCTACGTTTACAGACACCACAAGTTATTAGAGTCAACATAAAGTCAACATTTATTTTCTTAATTCATGTTCCTGGTCTTACTCATCAGTGACATTCTTCTAAAGAACAAATATTTGTCTTCATAATGTTTCATCAAAATTTAATAGCCTTTCCTTTTCACTGACATCACATAAGATTTATCCGATGGTGTTTTGTTAACTGACCCCAAACTTCAGTATATAACGGACACTTTTTCAGTCTAATCAAATCCTGCCTGACTTTTTGTTGTTTTGTTCTGTTTCTGTCCTAAATACATGTCACATTATAAAACTAAATGTGACCATGGACCACAAAACCAGTCATAAGGGTCAATTTTTTAAAATTGAGATTTATACATAACCTGAAAGCTGAATAAATAATCTTTCCATTGCTGTATGATTTGTTAGGATAGGACAATATTTGGCCGAGATACAACTATTTGAAAATCTGGAATCTGAGGGTGCAAAAAAATCAAAATATTGAGAAAATCATCTTTAAAGTTGTTCAAATGAAGTTCTTAGCAATGCATATTACTAATCAAAAATTAAGTTTTGATATATTTACGGTAGGAAATTTACAAAATATCTTCATGGAACATGATTTTTACATAATGTCCTAATGATTTTTGACATAAAAATCAATAATTTTGACCCATACAATGTATTTTTGGCTATTGCTACAAATATACCCCAGCGACTTAAGACTGGTTTTGTGGTTCAGGGTCACAAATGAGCGGTTTCATACTATTTTCTGTTATTTTCTTTTGCAGAATGAGCTAAAAAAGTAAGCTCCTGAGTAAGATTGATTTATGTGCAGCAGAATTTCAAATATGAGAGTGATTTTATTTACATTTTCTTTAATATTTATATTACTGTGACAAATGGGACATGAAGTCAGTCATTTATCATGAAACACAATGTGGCATTAATCTGAGTGAAACTGATGTTTTCATAAGGTTTATTAGCCTGTTTTGAAGTTTTCTTGTACAGTGTGTGTCTTTGGGTCTTTCAGTGCTTGCAGTGGTGTAATATTCTGCAGGTCGCTGACGTGAACCACATCACGCTTTTATTTTTAGATGTTGTTTGTCTTGCTGTTGTGCTACCAACCTACTAGACTGACAATTTATATGAGAGACCTTTAACTGAGGAATAATCCTGATCCAAGTATGTGCTTTGAGCTTAACCTCTTAAGACCCGAGAAAAAAGTTTTAGGAAAAAAATAGTTTTTTCCATGTCTTTAAATTGTTTAGAGCATTTAGAATAATGTAAAAAAAATAAATAAAAAAAATGATATTTTGTTCATAAGTTATGCTATGTCCTCGGTTGAGGACATCGGGACTCAATTTCTTTAAAAAAATAAAAAGACATGAATGAACATGCATGGGCAAAAACAACTGATTTTTTTTAAATCACCAATACATTTTTAATTTAAGATTTATTTTTTTTAAACCAAACTTTGTATAAAGATGATTCTCAACTATGTTATAACAGAATGATTCGATATACATTTTTTCTTTCTGCAAAATGTGTGTAAAATGGTCATAAACGGGTTTTCTCATTATATACAATGTATCTATAAACCAAGTCAAATTTGCATATTAATGTGTTTTTGGGGCAACATGTAATGAAAAAAGAAGTGTAATTATGGGAGTAATAATTGACCAGATTTCCATAATATATAATATTTCATAGAATATTGAAATATAATTTCTTTCCCTATTCATTTGTTGTCTCCCAAACTGCGTAATAAACATGCTTTTAGTCCCGGTGTCCTCATATGAGGACATGTATGAAATCAATGTCCTGTTTCGTAACAAGGATTTGCTTTCTTTTCTGATTTGAACTTACAACATTTTCCTGAGATGTTGATTTATGACACACAATTTTAAAAATTAGACAGATTTAAATGATAATTACAACATATTATCATATTTCCATAAGTGTCACTAAATTAATTTCAGACATTTTTGAAGACTAAGGAGAGGGAGTGGTCATGGTGAAACATCCAATCATTTGGTATCTCTGAAAAAGCCCTGAATGTGCTCTAAAACTGTGGCACGTATAGTCTGAGAAATTCACTAAAATATAATGTCCTCATATGAGGCCGCAGGGTCTTAAGAGGTTAAAGGAATAGTTCACTCAAAAATATAAATTTACTGAAAATGTGCTCACCCTCTCAGGTCACCCGAAATTAGGATGTTTGTTTCTTCATCAGGTTTGTAGAAATAAGTTCTAGACATAAACCTCAGCAATGGATGTCAGTAAAGCAGAATGGGCATCGTCAGACGAGAAATTAAACAGCTGATAAAACATCACAATAATCCACCATCTCAGTTCATCAGTCTGAGAAGACAAGCTGAAACAAATCCATCAAGACGTTTAACCAAAATACGAGTCCATACAATTTTCCTCCCAGTGAAAAGTGCATCTCCTGTTGTTCCCATATTTGTTTAGAGCTGTTTTGTCTTGTAAACGCTGCTTGATCTGTGCAGATTTCTCTCCTGATTCAGACCAGAACACTTTTTCACTGGAGGAAGCGTTATTATGGATTATGGACTTGTATTTTAGTTAAAAACATCTTAATGCTGGATTTGTTTCAGCTTTTGTCTTCTCCAGATGTTAACTGATGGACTGGAGTGCTGTGGATTATTGTGATGTTTTTATCAGCTGTTTAGACTCTCATTCTGACGGCACCCATTCACTGCAGAGCATCCATTGCTGAGACACTGATGCAATGCTAGATTTTCTCCAAATCTGATGAAGAAACAAACTCATCTACATCTACGCTACTTGGATCGCTTGAGGGTGAGAGATTATTTTCAGCAAATTTTCATTTTTGGGTGAACTATTGTTTAATTTGAATGAGTATTGATATTTTGGTGTGCCATCTTGTTTTCTCTACTGTCTTTAAGCACTATGTCAGCATCTGTAGTGCTGTATCTCTATATAGATCTTTCTTTTTTCAACTGTTGGGCTAGATAATAATAGTTCATAAAGCACAAAAATTAGACCGTAAATATGTTGCAAATGTGTAAACATACATTGTGTTAATAGACACTGTCTTTAACACTGAGTTATTTCATGATAGTAGAGAAAGAGGTAGATTCTTCACACTCAGTGTGATTTATATGTACACTTCTAAAAAGCTTTTACTGAAATGAAAAACTGTCTGATGCATTGTAAGATTAAATAAATCATTGAAAATATGTAACATTGCAGAAATATGTTTGGTTATTAAACAATGATATAGTGTTTTAGAGAGTTGGTATAGTGTCTGTGTTTGTATTTGATTTTGTGTCGTAAAGGTCTATGGGGGTTGTCGATGTTTGTCGTTTTAGTAGATGTGTGTATGAGTGAATGTCATATAGGGGATAAACGTCTTCTGCCATCAGCACACAATGGCTCATTGTCCCTCATGTAAGTGACTCATTTCCCTGTAGGTGAGGTGAATAATAGTCTGCCACTGTTTACTTCCAACCTTTTCGCTCTGTCTCTGCGGCCCACGGCATGTGGAGTATTAAAATAAACCCAGGGGGTCACAACCACGCAAAACAACCGTGCCTTTAAGATTTAAAACACTGATTGATGTAATTATGAGTTTTGTGTTCCTTCCTTTTATTTCACTGCAACAGTGGCAATTATTTCTGACAAATATGAGTGTGAACCAAATGCACACTGATTTTAATCAGCTTAATGCAAAGATCAAATACGTTTTTTTGAATATCTACATTTTTTTTCCCACAGAGTTAAAGGTGAAATGTGTAATTTATGCACAAAACAACATTATCAAATAGAATTAGGAAAATAATGATTACACTGGAATATTAAAAGAATGTTTAACAACCAAAAAAGTAATTTCACTTTTAAATGTCACAAAGTAAGGATGAATTTAGGTAAACTGGGACTTTTTTTTTTTTGCCATTGAGATGACTGGAAAAATGTCCCAATTAACCTGAATTCACCATATTGTTTTCAGGTCTCAAACATGATGGCCTAATAATGTTTAGAATTTATCCTAATGTACAGTTTGCATAAAATTTGCAGCTTGATTAACACTACTGTATCATTTTCAATACATGATTTTCTAAGGCATCTAAATGATCAACATGATCAAACTTTGCCATTAAACCTATTTCACATGTTTTGTCTTTCTGCTATCAAATCTTGTCTGATTTTGATCAAGTAAGTGTCAGAATAACTGCAGTCATATCTCCAGATGAACTCTTACTGGACTGAAGCAGCTCAGCTTTACTTGATTCTCCATCAATCATTTTTTAGTCTCAAATCTGATCATCAGGATCTTTTGAGGAGCGTTTGTTTCCAGAAGCTTTACTTTCACTGTTCCTCAGCGGAGGAATGATCTTCATCTCACATCTTCTGAGGAGCTTTTATTTCTTCATCTCTCAATCAGCATTGCATTGCATTATATGTTTGGATCATTTCAATCACATCTTACTAAGACATATTATTGGAGATACAGAGTGATCACTGATATTTAGATCATTTTATGTCAGTATCTGCTGTACTGTTATAAACATCTCATTAATTTACATTACAAGCAGCAGAATTTCATCACAGAAACATTTCTCAGTTTGAGTCTCTAAATAAAATTGAGCTGTTTTTTTTTCCTTCGTATTCTCACTGTATCAGACTAAATGAGCCATAAAAGCCTAAATGCATCAAACATGATACTCAACATGAAAACGTTTTTTTTTTTTAAACATATATATTTTGTCTAAAGGTTCAGTAAACTGTAAGAACTAGATTTTCTGATGATTATTTCATAGCTCACTGCTGAAGGACTTTTACAGGACAATGTCAGCGGTCAGCAGACGGTCACTGCTGCAGTCTGATGGACTCATGCAGCTGTAATCATATGATTGCGCAAATCAAGTCTAATGATTACACCTTACAGCCGCTGAGGAAAGGTCCGTTTGGCTCAGGTCGTGAAAGTGTCCCGTGGTTTATGGGTTTTATTTCTGACACAATCAGAGGAGAGGTCAATGAAGTGGTCAAGAGTGAAAAAGTCAGAAAAACACAGTCATCAGCAATTATACTTCAGGAATTCTTCAGCCCAATTTGACAATCATTTACTCACAATCATGACAGCCAAACCTGTCTGCACAGGAGATGTAAAAATAGTTCACTTATGCACTATATGCTGTAAGTCTTCTGAAATCATACCATGTGAACTGAAATTTAAGATATTTTCCCCTCATAATCTTCCCCTTGCACAATAAATATATCAATTAATTTTGTGATTATGGAATATAAAAAATTCCATTCATTTCAATTACGCGCGCAGTTATCCACATAATAAAAAACTTAAGTTCAGTTGCTACATTAAAGGGCACCTATTATGTTCTTTTTTACAAGATCTATTGTAAATCTCAGGTGTCCCCAGAATGTGTTTGTGAAGTTTCAGCTCAAAATACCCCACAGATCATTTATTATATCATATTGAAAATGCCTATTTTGAGTGGAAGCAGAAACAGGCTGTTTTATTCCATTTCTCTTTAAATGCAAATGAGCAGCTGATCCCCGCCCCCTTTCCTAGAACAGGGCTGTGCAATTTTAGCTGTATCTCAGATCTCTGCCAAAAAACATCTGTTTGGTTTTGATTATCATGTATATCGTGCTGAAATCATGCGTTTTAAAGCCATATCAGTTTAAATTTCTGATATACGTTTTTCTGAACGCACACATCCAAAGCACACGAACAGAGCGGCTGTCACGCAGCATGTGAGTACTAAAAGTTCTCTTTCACACACACAAGTTTGTTAAAAGCACGCTTAAGTTACAAAAACACAGTCGGTTATGTCTGTGAAGTTAAACAGCTGGGAAAGAAATCGAATGTCTATATTAGATCGGTGTATTAAGTGACAGCAGCATAAAATACAGTACCTATACTGACCGCTGTTTGGGTCTACGCTGTTAATATGACCCAAAAAATAAAATAAAAGCAGAAAATCACTCACTGCTCTGGACTGAACAACTTCTATAACTCTAATAAGAAGAATGCTGCTTTTAAATGCTCTGGTGTGAAGATAAACATGGCAGATAGTGTGTGTGTGGCTCACTCAGGGCGAGGTCATGGCTAATGCCGAGTTCACACTGCATGATTTTCAAAGTCATCAGATCACCGTTGTTTTCTCGCTGCACGACTATCTGGGGTAGCTAGGGCCCTATGAAATCCGTTTTATTTTTTCTCAAATTCCGTTTTATTTTTTTTCAAATTCCGTTTTTTTGGATTTATTTTTAGCCCTTTCGGATTTTTCGGATTTGTTTGTTTTCTTTTCACTTCTAAGCAGTATTGACCTTTAAAAATTCAGTTACACAAACTCACAATTCAGCTTTTTTATTTAAACTGTTAATAAAGCACATTCAAAATTCTCCAAAATTCAGCCAAATCTCTGGCCAAAAATAACAGTAACATGAAGGTAACAGTTACAAAGTAGGGTTGATGAATATTAAATTAAAGAATAATTGTAACCATGCTGCAGGGAGACAGAAACATTGAAACAACGATATGTGCCTGTCAGAACGCCAACACAAAGACATATTACAGCCTAAAAGTATACTGTTAACCCATCATCATCAGTGACCCCTCCATGTAAGCAGAACAATGTATTTTCTATCTACAAAAAAAAAAAAAAAAAAAAAATCACATTATATTTGAATCAGCTGGCCTTTTCCATTACATTAGTGCTCCAACATGGCTCTCTGTAACTGGGCATCAGGGGAAAGATGGAGGATTACACTGCGGAATAAGTATCGATTTCATGTGTACTAACATTTAGCAAAGTACTTTTCTTCATGTATGTGCAGATCGATGTCCAAAGAACGCTGACAAAATAGAATTTTTCATAACTTTAATAGGGCTGTCGCGATAACCGCAATATCGCAATACCGCGCTATTGACGAGCATAACCGCAGAGGAATGCAACAACCGCAGCAACCGCGATATT
>JAFVLL020020096.1:0-31036 GCA_021397915.2 Tor tambroides | reverse complement strand
TTGGGGGTTTGGTGCCTTGCTCAAGGGTCTCACCTCAGTTGTGGTATTGAGGGTGGAGAGAGTGCTGGTTATTCACTCCCCCCACCTACAATCCTTGCCGGACCTGAGACTCGAACCCACGACCTTCGGGTTACAAGTCCAACTCTCTATCCATTAGGCCACGGCTGCCCTTTAGAGTTTTCGATTTGAATTGTTTTGTTTTAAAGTAGTAATTTAATGTATTCTATAGATATATTTATCAAGAATGTGAGGCAATTATTCGCTGAGTTTCGGTTCATCATTGTGAGGTGCTCCTGCTCAAGACAGATGACAGAAATCGCATCCTGTTTGTTTTCTTTATTTTAAAAAAGCACAACGTTTTGTTGATATTGTGAGTGCACACAAATAAAAGTAGACCCTTTGCAGTTCCAAATTATGTACTCTTACCTTTATGAGCAAAAATAATGGCGTATTTTTAAGTTTCCACTGTTATTAAGAAAAAAAAATGCAAGTGATTGTGCTGGCGCCTTCAAGTCCAGCAAAGCGCCCTTCAGGATCCACTCTCCACACAAACGATTGGATATGCACCTAACAGCGTACATTTATCGAGGTTAAATGTTTAATTTAATATTGTGAAATGCGTGAAGTGTTTTATATCTATAGATTTTATTTTAGGCAAGTCGTGTTGATTTGAGAAGACTAAATTGATCAAACATATGCTCAACGCACTGTCTGCCGCTGGCCGCTTGGCCATTCCTTTAAAAAACAAAAACTTAAATTTAACAAACATAAATGTTCCAAACATATTTCTAAATTAACTTAATAAAGAAATTAAAAGAAATATGTCCACTTTGCCATTAAAAACTAAACTGAACTATTTCAATGGCTGCAACAGCAGCTATGTAATGGGAAAGAAATAGAGAGAAAAAAGACACGGGATCCAGTCGGACTCGGGCCGAGAATTCTGATAAGCTGTCAGACAAGGTCCGGGCCCATGCAGGGCTTTATTCATTCCCTCGTTTCAATTAAAAGTTCTCCTCAGTTCGGCGGGCCCCCAAACTGCCCAGGCCCATATGCACCTGCATACCCAGACGCTACGCCACTGCAATGAACGTTATATGACATTTAAAATAGTTTTGACGATTTGTCCTTCAGTCCGCCTGTGCATTTCTGACCAGCACAACAAATGCAGAGCTCCACGATGTTCTCGTTGAGAATGCAATTTCTAAAATGTTATTAGAATGATTTCATTTCTAAAATGTTATGATACGGAAAGCCTGAAACAGATCACAGCAGTAGCCTATAGACCTACACAGTATAGGCCAGGGGTGGCGAACATCAGTCCTGGAGAGCCGCAGCCCTGCAGAGTTTTGCTTCAACTCTAATCAAACATACCTGAACAAGCTAATCAAGGTCTGAATGGTGACTAGAAAGCTACAGGGAGGTGAGTTTTTATTAGGGTTGGAGCTGAATTCGGCTCTCCAGGACCGGAGTTCGCCACCCCTGGTATATGCTATCAGTCATCAGCAACGTGATAAACATGTGTGCCGGTATGCGTAGATTTAATATGAAGTGTCCGTAATGGTCACGTCCGTAATGCATAATTGGTTGATAAGAGCAAAGAATGGAGATAAGTTGGCTTTGCACAGAAAGTTTCAAGTTAATTGCATTAATAATTACTATATGAAATAAACTAAATCTTTAAAATGTTACGGACGTGACACCGCGCTGAAGCGTCCTGACCTCATAAATCTAGCCCTTATAAATCCAGAAATCATCGCTGTTAAGACAAAGTGAGTTTATTTATTTTCCAGACAGGCCTCCATCTTTCTACAAATTGCTTTCTGTTGACAAATTATGAAAACATGTTTCATGAAAACATGAAATACAGTCGGATGAAATTGTAATTTTACTTTAGGTGCACCCCTCAACGTGGTGGATAAACATAGCGATTTCCTTCAAATTTCTATTAAAGCACATTAATGCTGTAAAATACAGACCTAAATGCACAGTGTTTTTCAGTAGCCAATTCAGCATTTAGTCCCCAAGCTGGACAATTCCATTACCTAAAGGTTTTAAATCCCACCTGATCTCCTCAGGGAACTGGGCGTTTGTGACGAGGAAGCTGGATATGTTCTGCTGGTGAAGGAGTCGAAGGAAGGAGTTGATCTCAGGGTACATGATAGGTTCGCCCACCAGAGACAGAGCACAGTGCTTCACAGTGAGGCCCTCTTCAAAGCGCTCGGGACGCACTCCTGGAACACCTGTTATGTGAAAACACAGCAAATGGTTAAAAAGTGGTCAGTGGACATTTGGCCATTTGTTAAAGCTAAAGTGTGTAGTTTATTCGCAACTAGGACAAGCAGAAGTTTATCAAATCTGTCATTGGCCATACAAGCAGATAATCCCACCGCCAACCCAAGCCATTGGTTGAGCCAATGTCAAGATGTGGTGAGAATCCAATATAACAACATAACTAGGGCCTTTATTCAATTTTGTTTTTTCCATATTCCATTTTATTTTTTTCTAAACTCTGTTTTAATGGTTAAATTAATCAAAAAGCACGTCTAATTAATTTAAATCATGAAACTTACATAATTGAACAATGTATTAGAAAAAGGTTTAACAAAAACGAATTTATTATTTAATTTATGTTTTTCCAGAAGTACTATGTGCGTTTGCTTGTGCGTTTACATTTTTCTAGTTTTGGTTTTTGATAAATTCTTTTTCTGGTAAATATTCCTTGAAAATAAATGTTTTAATAATAATTTTATTAGTAGCAGTAGTACCATCCTTACATTCAGTAATATATTTCTGTCACAGTTTCTTCAAGTTAAAACAAACTTTTTTATTTTATATTTATTTCATTCACACAGAGACACGCAGAACATGCAGAATTATTATTATTATTTTTTTTTTTTTGCAGCTTAATATTCACAGACACTAGTCCATATCGCGTTTTGATTTAAGCATACTGAATTATTTAGATTTATAGATTTATTCATCCAAAATTGCGTGACATTTCGCATTATACAGTAATTTCCATTTTTATGACCGGATTCTGCTATTCCATCTGCACTTTCCACACTGCGGAAATCATAGGGCTCTACTTAACTTACCTCTTTACTACCATACTACAAAATTACCTAGCTAGTCAAAAATGTTCCCAGAAACTGTAAAATTATTTGTTCGAACCACGTTAATTACATCATGCAGGTGGTGGAATATTAACTTCTTGGTTCAAGAACCAAATAATGTCAGATTATTTATGTAAATTATAAACATGGCATGTGAGGACTATTTTGTCATTTTCGTTCTCCATTTTTCTCTTTATTTTGAGATATCCGATTCAATACCAGGTTCTTATTTGTCAATGGTAAAAAGCATATTCACACATGTGGACTCTGAAAAAAGCTTATTTTTTTCTTGAAAAAATTAAAAGACGATGAATGAAATTCACATACATATGAAATAACAGATACTGACTGAAAAACATGCTGTCTGAAAATGTTTTTTGGGACTATTTATTTTCAAGAAACACCAAATCGTTGAACTATACTGGTAAAAAAAAGAACTTGTTTAAGAATTCTTTTGGGAAACTCACCCAAAGTTGGGATGATGAAGCGGCAATGTTTTTAAAGCACAAGAGTCACACGGTTTACTCTGAGTGAAATCAACCAATCAACAAATATCTTAAAGCTGTCTCAGCAAATTAAACTCAAAGAAACTTTTTAACTAGTTTTAATCTATAATCAGCCCATTTAAAGTCTAAGACCAAAGAGACAACTTTGGAAAAATAGGGCAATGCAGGCAAACTTGAAATTGGTTTCCTGTGAGTTAGCAATCTTGCCAAAAAAAAAAAAAGATGATTAACAAACTGGATTCTAATCAGACTGACAATAATAATGAAAATGTAGCTATTTAATCTGTCAAAGAACTAACACTAGTGCAATTTCTATTAGCCACTCAACATTTTGCTCCCTCTGGAGTCTGGCTCCATTTTTGTGCTCTGTACCCTCTGCACAGCGTGCTTCCTGGCCTTTCATCCGCTCTGTGTTCACTTGTTAGTGCGTTTGTTTACTCAGCCCTGGGTCATCATGCCTTACTTCTGCTACATGGAGCAGTGATGTCACTGCTAAATGTCAACTGCGCCACCAGGCCAGAGAGGATGGTGAGACCAAGACGACGATGCGGAGGTGGTGCAACACACACAAACTTGCGCACACACACATCTGGCACTAACTCCTACAGAGGTCTCGATCAGTAGCCTCGATTTCTCTGGCTCAGATGCACCAAAAGTGCCAATCTTTGGACCAAAAGATAAGTACTGCTTAAGAAAAACATTCCCTGTCCATTTCTCGAAACTTGAAGAACAAAGCTTGACAGGAACATTATTAGATTTCTGAAAAATAATTCAACCAGAACAGTAGACCTTGAGTAATGTTCATTTTAGAAAACACTAAATTTGACATCTGTACTGAAAACAGATGATCAAAGACAGATGTCTTGACTTTCGAACAGCAGAAACCTTAATTTGCGAATGATAAAATCGAATCAAACTGACTTTGGGACTGTGCCACCCCACCTAATAACATTCCCAGCAGATATCATCAGAAAACTCTCTTTCTTAGCTGCAGATCTGTTTTGTAGCCATCTACGCTAGACATCTCTGATGAATTTTTCAGACTACTGCAGACGGCGAAAAAAAAACACATCAAAAAGTCTCCAAATCACCCCATATTCTGAAGTATGAAGGCAGTGTGGTGTTAAGGGAGTCGCTTCAAACGCTAAGAAAAAGCGCAAAAGGAGTCGGTTCCCATCTTAAGGTCCTTGAAAACCCATCTCGTGTGCCCCCTCAATCCCAAGAAAGTCTGATCCAGATGTCCACCAAGGTACTTGAACTTTGGATCTGGCAGTGAAATCACAACCCATTATGAGTTGACGTCACCTGATTGTTGAGATGAGGAATGAGAGACAGGAATGTGTTACGTCCCAACGGGCACATTTTGGAGGGAAAAGGAAATTTGCTGGCATTAGATTGTTTTATGACACAATATTGGTATGCCATTGCAAAAATAGTGCTAAGAGTGCAAGACATCGTTTTCTGCCATGACTTACCTAAATCACAAAGAATTTTCCATCAAAACAGAAATGTTTTCCCGTGGCAGTAACATTTGACTTGATAAAAGCAGCATGATTCATTTCACTATTTAATTTACTAATTTGTTATTTCGCTGATGCTTTTATCCAAAGCAACTTACAGTCAGTCAAGGGTTTGGGAATTGGCTCACTATCAATTCACGAGCTTGAATTTAAAACAAATTGGTCACAGGATGTTCTGTATTATTGCAATTAAAAACTACACTTACATCATATGATTTTTTTTTTTATATTAAATATTCAATTCAGGAACTGAATTGAAATTTTTAAAAGCATTTTCAATTCTGCATGGCATACAATCCTGCCTACAGTCCACCCTCATTTGACCACTGGATTAAAGGGATAGTTCACCCAAAAATGAAAATTCTGCCATTAATTACTCAACCTCATGTCGTTCTAAACCCGTAAGAACTTCGTTCATCTTCGGAAAACAAATTACTTTTTTTTTTAATGAATTCCGAGAGCTTTCTAACCCTTCATAGACAGCAACACAACTATCACATTCAAGGCCCAGAAAGGTAGTAAGTACATTATTAAAATAATATAAAACTATGGAGAAGATTACACGGAAGAGAAGAATTGTTATTTTGTTATATTGTTATAATTGTTTTTTATTTATTTTTAGAATAAATTATTTTTGTTTTCGTTGTGCAAAAAAAGTATTCTCATTGCTTCATAAAATTACGCTTGAACCACTGATGTCACATGGACTATTTTAACAATATCCTTAACACCTTTCTGGGCCTTGAACATGTCAGTTGCATTGCTGTCTATGCAGGGTCAGAAAGCTCTGATTTCACCAGAAGATTTCATCAGAAATACCTTAATTCGTGTTCGAATTTAGGACGACATGAGGGTGAGTAATTAATGACAGAATTTTCAATTATGGGTGAACTATTCCTTTAATATCATGGGATTGAACCTAAAAGCTTTCAGTTAACAGCCCAGAGCCCATCACACAACCACAAAACTCAAACTTCATGAAAGAAAAAGAGTAAACTTTTGTGCAGTCTGTGATTTTCTTTTTACATCAGATTTCAGCATTAACCATCAACTGTTATATCACCCAGAAAGTTTGCAAAATGCTTTAAATTAATAATGAAGATGTACAAGGCAATGCGATGGGAAATTTAACTTCAGTTATGGTAGCAGACAGTCAAAATAAATAAGCGGTGTGAAAAAAAATTAAATGCTGCAATCGCAGATATTCCTATTCATATGGAATTAGATCTTTCGGAGGATGCCAGAGTTGTAAGAAAAACTGTATATTATCCGATCTGTTATAGAGGTTGTTTGAAAAATAAATAAATAAATAAATAATTCACAGACACGTTTGATTCAGAGAGGATCTATGAAACAACAATTATCCAGAAAGGAAAACTAATTTCATCCAAATAGGGCTAAAGAAACATTTTCTTTACCAACTGTACTCTCTTCACCGACCAGAAAAAAGCTATAAAACACTATTTAAAAAATTAAAAACAAAACAAACAAAAAAAATTAAATAAAATCGTGTCCCCTCAGTACATCTGTGTGGTGTAATATACATCTGTATGGTGTAATGAGAACAATCTGCATAACTCTGTAGCACCTGTGAGGCAAAACAACCAAATAAAACTCTCAAATGATGCTTTACAAAAGAAGTCTCAGTGAGATGCCCTTCCCATCTGATCTCGGCCTGTCAAACTGATCCAGCAACAAACCACATCCCCTTAATGCTGTTGAAAGCTGATGGATCCACTACTGATCTGATGCAGCAGATGGTGAAGAAAGTGACAGGGTGCAAATGAATAAATTAGACCCAGTCGAACTGCACTTAGAGCCTGCCCTGTTACTGCCTTCTGCAAACCGTAGTGACAGCTAAATATACCCCAGTGTCTGTTGGACAATCTCTGAAAGCGGGAGGGTGTTCAGAGTGTAGAGACGTCAACATAGTGTTATGTCACACAATGTTTGAATAGCTTCCAACTGGATTTGTGCCTCTGAGGCAAAAGGATTTAAATATATTTGGCTATATTTATATCCCACCAGACAAACAAAACTTATTTCTGTACAATTACAGTGTAAAGGCCTATTAACAGCATGTGTGAATATTCTGCTATAAGTGAAGTTTGTGGCAAAAGAAGATTTCTGAAGCATACTTTTATTTCACTTATACATCAAAATAAAAACAGACCCTAACATTCACAGCAGAAGAGGTCAGCTGAAGGTACCGGGAGTCCTTACCTCTAAACTGGCGAATCATGTTCCTGTGGTTCTCCACAGCCTCTTGAATGATCTTCTCAGCCGGGTCCATTTTCCAGCGCCACTCGGTGCCCACCGGATTGGTGTGGTGTCTGTACAGAGAGAATGAGAGAGGACAGGTCCTGTCAGTATGTCACCATCACAGCATTACACACCCTGGACCGCAGTCTCATTCTCCTGAGAACAACACCTGCACCCCCACTGCCTGCAAATTAGCATCCTGTGACCCTTTCAACAGCTCTCACATCACATGAAAGGGCACAAATGCCAGGCAATGTGGCCTTACTTCCGTCCCCTGCCACAAATAGCAACAGGAGCTGAGACAACGTTGAATGTGGCACGATATCCCTTCATTTCACCACGGGTAGAGCCAAATCCTAATATGAGGATGTACAAAACTACATTTTCAAAATCAACTAGTCAATGGGTTGTCGGAAAAACTACCCCACTAGCAGTTTTTTTTTTCCAGTCAGTTTTTAGTTTGAAGCCCAAAAATTAAAACGCTCTCATCAGTTACTCACTCTCAAGTTGTTGCAAACCTTTATAAGTTTCTTCTGTTGAAAAAAAAGAAGATATTTTGAAGAATGTGTATATCCAAACAGTTATTAATTGATTTTCATAGTAGTTTTTTGGCTACCGGAAACTGTTTGTTTCCCAGTATTCTTAAAAATATCTTTTTTTGTGTTCATCAGAAGAAAGAAACTCATATGGGTTTGGAAAGAGCAAATGATAATTTTTACTATCCCTATAATTTATTCAGTTAAGAATCAGAAATGCGTTTTTCAAAGTTTAGAAAATAATAAAAACTAGCTAACTAAAATGTTAACCTTACAAATCAGGCCATTGTGATCCAATCCTATCCAGTCTGTATGCTTGGTAACCTGAACATTATTATTTACAAAAAAGAATGAATGAATGAATGAATGAATGATAATAATAATAATAATAATATTCTGGCCATTATAACCCATTTTTAATGAAAAAAAATGAAATGAAAAAAAAAAAAACAACAATTAAAAAATAACCAAAAAATAAGAAAGAATAAATAACTAAAAATAAATTAAGGGGGAAAAAAACCCTTAACTCAGGCCATTGTGATCCATTCATATTCAAAACAAAGTCTGAGTAAAAATATTATTTGAAAAAAAAGAAAGAAATGCGAACATAATATTTTAAATAAAAAAGTAAAATAAGTGTGGATATGCTTGGAGAACCAAGACATCTCTGAGTAAAAGAAATATTTTTTAAAAATCTATTATTTATTTAAAGCTGCAGTCCGTAAGTTTTGCCTCTTTGTCGCCATCTCTGTTTGAAAACCTGGAATTGCAGCTGCTTGCGGAATTATCTTCCTTGGGTGGGATGTGCTCCGGCACGGCTGCATGTGGATGAATCTAATGTTTTGAGGTGCAATCACTGCACCGGTGTCAGGGCTCTAGACTGCTACCATTTTTTTGAGAGTGTGCGAGTAAAAATTTGACGTGGTCACACTTGTGCCAGTGCATGGTCCGCGCTGCTCCAAAGCGTCTGCTTCATACAGCGTGCGCTGCCAGCCGCAGCACATTGTAGCAGCAGAAAGATTTCACTGATCACGTGAAGAGAGGCGCTTTCAGCTCGAGCGCTTCGTGGGTAGAGCCTGGTTTATACTCGCTGCGTCAGCACGAGCGCGAAGGTGCGCGCAGCGGACGGGTCGCAACGGAGGATTTGGTTTTCAAACTAAAGTAAAGGACCGCTTCTTAAACCAGAGAAGGTGAACATGTTGGTATTCTTGTAGAAAAAACATGCAAGTCCTGTCAGTGACAGCCAGTTTAGTTTTACTTTTCTTTTTGTTTTCGTTTTGAAAAGCTTGTTATCTTTGCTGTTTACCTCACGTTACGCTATGGAGGCTTTCCTTAATTTTTTAATATTATTATTATTATTTGATTCCTCAGTGTTTGCTAAACATTCTGTAATTTATTAGTCAATACAGCATGTGATGTGTCCTATGCCATGCCATGCCTCGTCTTATTCGTTTTTGTTAATAAATGTTATGTAAGCTAGTTTGTCGTTGTAACGTACTGTTTTATTGTTGTTGTGCTTTTTAATTAAGAATAACAATGAATCCATCTTTTGTTTTAGTCTTAAAAAGTGAAAGGTGTATAGATATACGCAAAACAGACAATTATCTTTTCTTGTAAAGCGTGACACCAAGATCGCGAATTTGAAAGTGAAAGCAAAAAAAAGGAAGTCCTGTTCACAAAATTTAAATCACAAATAATACTGATGAAAAATGTTGAACACTTTCGTTACCATATAACTATAAACTATGATAAAAGTTCATCAGCATGCATTGATTAATCAAATGTTGTAGCAAATAAATAAATAAATAATTGCGACCAAATGATGTGCTCATGCGACCAACTGAGAAAGTTAGTCGCACAAGTGCGACCAGTGGGAAAAATGAGTTTAGAGCCCTGGGTGTGGATGTTTACTGTACTTCGCAATCACAGATTCTAGCCTACGTTTTGGAATATATGACCCAAATAAGAATTTTCACCGTATATTGCCATCTGAACAAGTAAGTAACAAGTCTGCCACATTTGTTCTGACCAACTGAGGAAAACAATATTACAAAAAAAAAAAAAAAAAAAAAAAATTGCGCTACAACGGTAATTTAAAGATCGGTTAGCTCATATCACATCAAACCGTGCAAATTATTATTATTGTTATACTTTATTCTCAAATTATTAATCTCAACAACATCAGCATTGCGTGACTATGAGTATAGTGTGTATTAACGTGTAGATTTCAATTTCTGTACAGTCTAATCTAATTGTCATGTCATTCGATTCGATTTTCATATTAAGAAATTCTTTTAACCCAAAAAGCAAACTATGCTCCCTTCGAACTGGTTTTCTTTAAAATTCAAATCTTGTGTAATACCAGGCTATCTGTAATCAGAAGCACATTTAAAACTGGAATATAATTTAATTTCATTCACACGTGTTTCATAAACACATAATCCTTTCTGGATTACAATCCACCATCAGAAAGATAAATTTAATTATTCTAGCTGCTGTGAGAAAAAGCTATAAACGATCCGCCACCTGCAGGATCCTCACATGCGACAGCCTAGAAGCCGGGACAACTTCTTTGTTTACAGACGTGACGTAATGATGCAGTGCCATGCTCGAATTTCCTGCAAAAACCTACCCTACCACTCAAATTAGAAAACATTATTAACCGTTGTGAATTGGGCTAAAGTAAGGCAATAGTTTTGAACACTGGCTAGTTATGTACTTGCTCATATATTGATTTCGGATAATTTAAAATTTAAAAAAAAAAAAAAAAAAAAGTTACGGACTGCAGCTTTAAAAGAAAGAAAAAAAAAACATTTAAAAAAAGTCTAATAAATAAGAGTATGCTTGGGAAAGCATGTCAGAGTAAAAAAATAAAAGAATATTAAAAATAGTTAAACTTTTTTTTTCTTTAAATCTAATATTAAAAATTAAAGTGGGTGTGCTTGGGGAATCAACATAACCAAAACACCATAAAAACATTAACACTGATGACGTCACTAACAATAAAAAGGCTTGATCTTTTTGCCCTCCTGCCTTTGTCAAAGTGAGCTTCTGGGCTGAAGAGCCCATGTTTGAGATGGGTTTAAGAGCTTTTCCTCTAATGCCTTTGCTCAGTTTCATGAGAGACCACCTAAAATATCCAGCCCATCCACATGAAGAGGCCTCTTCAGACTCATAATTTCGAGTGCCACTTTTAACCAAATTACTCTCCTTACACGGAGTTCAATATTTCCATCACATTCCCTGAAAGCGGAGGACTAAACGACTTTCGCATTTCGAAAGTTCTTCAGCACATTTATTTGCATTATGTCATTAACTGTGTGGCATTTGAGGATATGCGCAGCATGTGGCAATGAAACGGATGAAAAATTTGATTAGTGCGACGCTCTGAGTCACAGCAGCACGACACAAAACACAACCCACGACGCGATCCGATACACCGCTTATACACAAGGCCATAAAAATAGAGTTCACTGACAGTCTGAAGACGATGATTTTTCTTCATTAAGCCCCATAATGCCACAAAATCAGCTGATTCAATGAGAAAATTGGATCCGAAATGACAGATTTACTCAACAGCAGGATCAAAGCCCTCTCTGAGACGCTTCAATCTGTTGCGTTAATCTGACAGCGCAGCTCGAACTACAAACACAGAAGTTAGATTTTGTGCACTGGAGGCTGTCCCAGCATGTCCTGTTCCAGAGCTGTAGGGCAGGAGACAGTGTCCTGTTGGTTTATGGGTGGATGTGTGTGTCACGCTCACAGTGATGTCCTTAAATTAAGTCCATCTCAGTCAGCAAGCAGCTTCCAGCTGTGCTTCAGCGTAAGGGTCACTCGTGGTGGAAATCATCCCAGATCCACTCTTCAGAGGAGGTGCGCTGATGCTCTTTGACAGCTCTTTTTTCCCTCCACATAAAACCTCACTGCCAACGACAGGAATAGTGAATGCTACCTTCTTTCCACAAGTGTCACTGTGAATCATCATTGCTGCATCTACCTTTGCACTTCCAGTTCATTCAGATGGACATCACATCAGTTTGCTTAGGCATATAGGCTGATATTTTGAAGTACAGTACTTAAGCATTTTTATTATTATGGATGAGTTAAGCACCAATCATTTAATACTACTCCAAAAATAGTCCCTGTTTTGTTGTAGAACATCAAACATGAAGCATTTTGTAGCATTTTTGCTTCTGACAACTATTTGTAAGGTGAAGAAGTAGTTTTATCGCTTAACCTCCAGAAAAACTGCCACAAAGACATGACTCCTATCTTCCTCTGAGACAGGTTTCAGGTTATTTGTTTAATTCTCAGATAGCTACAAATGAATGATATAAATGATTCTGAAGACATTATTTTATAACCTGATTTAAACCCCAGAATTATGACCAGTGATGGAAGAAAATGCAAGAAAAGCTTTATTTTTTTGTGAAAATGCTTATTTGTAAATAGTGTTAAGCCAGGTATCAAGTTCAAATCCCCAAATCAGTGGTTCTCTTTTAATAGGAGACATTTTTTGCCCAGCGTTTTGGTTAAATTTTGCAATCTGGCAACCATGCGCACGTGCTCGCTCTTCATTACAGAAGCGCCAACAATGATCTGAAAACACCGACAAATCAGTAAGCTGGAGTTTAGCAATCGCAATGTGAAATGTTCAGTTTAAATGAAAGTGTCGTTCAGCCGATCTGTGTTCTGTTATGAGATCTCGATTATTTTGTTTGTGATTTGCACTTACTCGACCGCTGCTGTTTTAATAGTGAAGCATTATCGCAATTTGCAATTATTGGAATTACTACTAGGAATTTTACGGTTATAATATTTCTTGTTTATTTTTACCAGCTTTCCAAATGTAGACAGAGAGAGTATATATCTAAGTCTTTGATATTAATTTAAATAATAAATAGCCTATAATAAATCAGTACAATAGATGAGATAAAATAAACCATGTGTATGAGTCCACATTCTATTGATTTGTGCTTATTGTGAAAGTGCAATACCTGAAGTGTAAATTTCTCAAATAACAATCATAACGACTATAATTTTGAGCAAAAATAATTTTTATCAGTTTAAACATTATACAGCATGACGAAATGTGTGAAGTGAAATGTGAAAATGTGATTAAGATTTCATTGACTAAAACTAGACTAAAATGCTCAGACACTTAGTAAACTTGACTAAACAAAAACAAGACAAGGTTGACTAAATATGATAATAACTAAAGTACATTTTACACAGGACTAATTTAAAAGACTAAGACAAGGCTTAAGCCTAGTCCTAGACTAAAATGTAAATGTGAGCTGTGTCAGCAGAAAGAAACTTGCACTGACTGATCTTAAAACAGTGCCTTTGTTTTGTCTTAAGACGCACACCAGTAATGCTTTTTTCTAAGACATGTTTATAAAATTTAATTAAATGTCCTAATTGAACTAACTATGGCCTAATCCTGGCTTAGGCTAAGCCCTGTCTATGAAACCGGGCCTAAGACTAAATTAAAAATGGTTGACAAAATTATTATTTGTGAACTTGTGTTTATGTAAATTTCTATGGAATTAAATTGAGTATTTTTACATATTTTTTTCACTCCTTTGCAGACTGTTAAATTATGTATTTTGAATACTTCTTTTTGTCATTAAAACTTTTGTCAAAACTTTTGTCATTTGACTGCTTTTGTTATTTTAATAATTGCATTGAAGCTGATGTATATAAATTGAAAGTCGTCATTATTATTCTGTGAAAAATTGTACATGATGGAGTTGTTGTTTTTTTAACTCAGCATCATCAAATTAGGTATTAGGTTTGCAAGTTAGGTTATTATTATTCATTAGGAGAATATCATGGAATAAATAATGTTTCTTAATGCATAAAAAAGATTTTCTCTACCTCCAGCAGAAAACACATTTATTGGCACAGGCCAGGCTTGGCGTGGTCTCCATACAGCGGTGTGATTCAATCCCGTAGAAGGTGTGTTTATAGCAGCCTCCTCTCCCTCTCAGCATTGACTAACAAAAGAAAGGCAACATTTGTTTCATTTATACAAAGACAAACTGTTCCTGTCTGGAAACATTGAGCTGCTATAAAAAAAGAAACTTGCTAAAGAGCCTTGACAACAAGATCAATTGGAGGAAACAACTTACCTTGGTCCAACGACAGAGTTTTACCCCAGAGTGACTTCCAATTAGTTTGTACCCTACAGATCAAAAAGAAAAAGCAAGGAATTTATATAGAGATTAGCAAGTTTTCCGAGTACTGATCAACCAACATAACCTCAAAAGACAAACAGCCTCTATACCCTGCCTCTAGATATAGAAATCAAATCCAAAAAACACTTGCTGAATGCTAAAATCCTGGTTAAACTTTTGGCAGCAGCTACTCGATTAGTCAGAGTTCACAAGTGGAAAATTTCACTAATATGGTTGACCTATTGTCAGGAAAAATAATCATTTTATTGCTTTTAATTGTTTGTTTTAATTGTTTTCAAAAAAAATTATTATTATCATTTTCATGTCATGCTCAAAAACAGATAAAAGACCAATAATATAAATTTTTATTTAAGCATCACAATGTAAACATGTAATATGTAACATGTAATACAGTAAGAAAGATATATAATATCCATTATTAAAACAAAAACAGTGTAAATTAGAAATATATATATATATATATATATATATATATATATATAGTGCTGTCAAACGATTAATCGCGATTAATCGCATCCAAAATAAGTTTTTGTTTGCATAATATATGTGTGTGTTCTGTGTATATTTATTATGCATATATAAAAACACACACATGCATGTATATATTTTGAAAATATTTACATGCATTTACGTTTATATTTATATTCATAAAATTTATATTATGAATAAATATATTTAATATATAAACATAACATTTTTCTGAAATATATACTTGCATGTGTGTGTATTTATATAAACATAATAAATATAAACAGCATACATACATATATTATGTAAACAAAAACTTTTATTTTGGATGCAATTAATCACGATTAATCGTTTGACAGAACTAATATATATATATATATATATATATATATATATGCATAATTTGCATTAGAGCATTATTGCAATGCCAGTCCACTCAATACATTTACCAAGCTGCAACCTAAACAGTTAAATTATGATGTTACTGAAGTATATGGTCACATTAATATATGGCCAATTATCATAACAGTAGTCATTTACATAAAGAGTACAGTACAATGGCTTCAAAACAGCCATATTTATCACATTTAGTGTCAGAGAGAGTAAAAGGTGATGTACTATTCTTCAATGAAATAAAGAGCCTAAAAATGGTGCTTTTATAATGTACACCATGTACTAGCAGTAACAGGCCTCTATTTTCCATTTTACAGTCTGCTCAGGATCTAGCAGGAGAAATGAAGGAAATTTTCCTACAAAGCTCCTCAATATATCTAAGCAGACTGGAAGGCCAAATGTGCTTAAGTCTGAGCACTTCCTGTTAAGCACTTAAAGTCTGCCCATTTCTAAGGTCCACAGCCTGGTTCTCCCATGACTTTGCTGCGTCCCCTTGGGGAATCCGACTCAATTTAGATTTTAATCCACGTGTAAGGGCCATCACTGGGGCAGCCATCACTCCTAGCACTCTTACTAAAACCACAGAATAAAGGCATAGCTCTGTGCTGAAAGAGCTGACAGAGTTCACATCACAGCTAAACGAGACTTTCACACAAGAACTAGTTTTGTCCTTTTGGGGGGATTTATAAATTTCCATCCACCTTTGTTGTATGGGAAAAAAATAGTTTGTGTTTAATGAAAGAAAGAAAATAACGGGCCTTGGGGGTTACATTCATTTTTGGTGAATTATTTATCTCTTTTTATTTTTTATACAGTTTCTCTTCTCATGCATGAAGGAGTGCAAGCAGTGAGAAAAGCAGTAGGAGTGAAGCTCCATACTAATGATCCCAATCTAGAGTCTCTCTCCCATGTTCATTAGCTAAACTCCACATCAAACACATGTTCTTGTCTTTTATGTCTGCAAATAGCTCGCTGGGGCTGAGGAGGTAGGGGAGATATTCTCGTCTCTGTCTGAAGAACAGCATCTGTTTGGATAGAGCCAGGTTCAGAGAGCAGGTCTGGTTTGTGAAGGCTTAATATTTGGGCAGTTGAAAGCTGAGACAGAGGATTCCCTGCAGTGGTTCATACTGAATGTTCACATCATGGGGATTCATGTGCATGGAAAGAAGAACTCAACATGTCAGGGAGCTTTGAAAACAGATACAGCCAGTTGATATAGCTAAAATGATTTTACTTTGAGATTTTCAGCATTTTGATCATATTTGATCTCAGTGGTGTGTGGTGGTGTTCAAAAAAAAAAATTTTTTTTTTTTTAATCAAATGTAAATTCATGTCCCAGTCACATTTTCTTGGTTAAATAATAAACATTACTTATGTTATCAGAAAATAAGATTCAATTTTATATTTTTTATATTTTATATATATATATATATATATATATATATACACATACACATATCAATTATATATATATATATTTTTTTTTGTTGTTGTTGTTGTTGTTATTTATGCGTTTCTGACCTAAATCGCAGCAGTGCCCATCTGTATATATTTACGCATTAACAACCAGCAATATTTAATAATAAGGATTTTTACCAAAACATTTCAATAACTGAAAAAAGCCATGCTAAACATCTGTGAATATTTCTGAGTGATGCCATAAAAATGGTAGAAGCAAAGTTATGAATCAAACCAGTGAAACAGATAGTTTGAATAGATTCACAGAAATGAATTACACTTACCAAATCTAAAGCTTTCTTTTCTACTTAAGTTTAAATCAGAATCTTAATACTCTCATACTTACAAGTCATGAAAATCAACTGAACTAAGACAGTTGTGGAGAAAAAAAAAATTCAGTTTAATGGTTACAATGCCATAACCATTACATAAATTTTAAGCTGCGTTAAATTACTAATTAAACAATTGGCAGGGCTTTAAAAAGGCTTTATTACCTAAAACAAATAGCCTAAAACAATGACTTAATAGCTTTTCAGCAAAATGGATATGTTTACCTCACCAGCAAGGTTGAAAACTAAAGTTGTTTTAGAGGTAAAGTAGCCTACATTTTGATGAAGAAAAACATTTTCTTTGGAGTAAAATGCACAACAAGACCAGTGTGTGACAGAGTAAATGGGGTTAATGTTGGGTTATATGCTGAGCTACAAACTCGCCAACAAATCCTGCTCAAATTTGTTTACAAATTGCTGAATACTTGCTGACAATATATCCATTAAGATGAGTTCAGTCCATTAAATGAGTTTCATCTATCAAGGTTAACCAGACATAAACAAGGGCACAGTGCATGGAGAGTCTGTCAGTGACTGGATATGCAGTTTTTCCTCAGTTTAGTTCTCTCAGGACTGTAGGAAGCTGACGGGAACAAAAATTGCCATCACACTGATGATGAACAGCACCAAAACAGAACTTCACAAGATCAATGACGCACTGCTATGGGATGACTTTAGTTTCGTTACTTCAGGTTTTCATTTCGAGCTGTTATTTATGGTATGAGGTAGGTGACTGAGTCTGGAGGAAATTTTTTTAAGCCTTCAAATTCCTCTTCAGTCCACTCTGACCAAACACATTTGCCCTCTTTCTCTGCTCTAGCTGCTGTAGTTCCTCTGCTGTTATTTAAAGGAAATTACTTCTTTTAGAGGTCTTCAGCTCTTTCCTTCATTCATCTTTAAATCATTGCTAATAATGCCGGAGGGAATCATTTCAGTTTATCATTAAAAGAGCAAAAATAACAGCGAGCGAGAGGAGGTTACCAGTCGGCCCCTCAAGAAATGAGTGTTATATAATATCACATCAGAATCTTCTCTAGACTGCAGGCGAGATCAGCTAAATTACACACATTTGTTTGTGCTTTCACAGTTCACAACTCAACCTGCAAACAAACCACGGGAGAACACTCCAGTTAGGGTGAATCTTACGAAGAAATGTATTTCACTCCAAAATAAAATCAAAAATGTTTGTTTATTTATAGTTTAAAACCATGCTAGCTACCACTGCTATATTCATGGCGAGATAAGAAAGATAAAAGAGATAAGAGATTTTCAAAACTGTTTTAAACAAAATAAATGTAGAAATTAAGTAATATTAAGATATTAAATTTGAATGGTCTAAGGCTGTAATATGTAAATAAACATCTATACTCCTATTTTTGATTTATTCTACAGTATACATAACTGACAAACTCTCAATTACTCAAAAGAATTATGTATTGAGGGTTTTGTTTCAAAATAAATTAAGAATAAAACGCTAACTAAAATAAAACAATAACTATAATAAATCTGAAAAATGCAAGTGAATTTAGATGCCACAACAAAATATGAAAATTGCATTCATTTTGTGATTTTAAAACATTGCATTTAAAAGTGTTATTACATTATTGGTGTTTTTAAAGATTAATTTAAACTAAGCGAGCATTACATTTGCCACCATATAAATGTAAAAATACCAGAAATGAGAATCTAATATTGACTGATACCAATCATTAAAAATAAACATACTGACATAAAACCATCCCTAGTTGAAATTATGTGATGAGAGAGAAATGAAACTAGCAAACGTTTGACCACAGAATGCTGAGATTGACCAATTAGAATTAAATATAAGCTATAATGAAATTTTGTATTTGTTTCATACGAATTTTGGGTAAAATATAACTTGGACACATTCTAGACCCTGATCCCAGGACAAACAGGATAATGTTTGCTCAACACACGCCTCATACTGCATAGATCTCTTGGTCCCTATTGATTGTGAGTTTGCTATATCAAGCATGTTAAACTAACAACATGCTCAGAGGTGCTGCCCATTGCCACAAGCACAGTGGACACTGATTGGTAGTACACACAACCTCGGTGTAAATGTGAGAGCGGGTCAGCCTCTGTTGTGTAGTGTGTGTGTGTATGCGGCTGGAGGCAGGCTGTGCTAATAAAAGGTGTGGAGTGAGAAACTCAAGGGAACTCCAGCAGCAGGAGAGGAGTAATTGGGCTTTGCTGCATCATTAAGCTCCGTTAGGCACAGTCACACCATCAGAGGCTCTATCAGAAACCAAACGACAAGGGTGAAATTTGTAGCGCACAATAGGAGAAGAGTTGCAGCTCTGCAGCCGGTTTATTAATTATTTATTACGTGAGATACCGCTTACGGAAAGGAACAACTGTCAAAAGTGTGAGAAATAATCATAATTGAAAAATAGGTTTACTATAACGTGGGTGACAGTCTGCCAGCACTGAGGACCTAATTACCATCAGGGCCTTGGTATCCAGTTTTTTGAGAGATGAAAAACACTGAGACGTATTCAATTAAAGCAGCCGGGAAAGCAGGAAACGACTGTCCATCATCAGGGAAATGGGACATAACAGTAATCAGTGAAGGGCTTGTGTAGCTAGTGTGCTTATTTAAAACTAGCTGTCGAACTTTGCAAAGCTATTTTAACTTTAAATACAAAGAGATTGGGTTTTATGAGGAAGTTTGGGGTTGGTAAGAATTTTTTGAAAGAAGCCTCTTTCGTTCAACAAAGGCAGCATTTATTAGATCAATATTGCAGTAATATTGAGGAATATTATTACAATTTGAAATTACTGTTACCTATTTCAATATATTTTCAAATGTAATTTATTCCTGTGATGGCAAAGCTAAATTTTCAGCAGTCATTACTCCAGTCTTCAGTGTCACATGATCCTTCAGAAATCATTCTAAAATGCTGATTTGGTGCACAAGAAACAATTATTATTATCAATGTTGAAAACAGTTGTGCTGCTTAATTTTTTTTCCCCAGGATTTTATGAATAGAATGTTTAAAGGGATAGGATTTATCTTAAATAGATAGCTTTTGTATCATTATAAATGTCTTTACTGTCTCTTTCGATCAATTTAATGATTTTTTGATGATTAAAATTACTAATTTCTTTAAAAAACAAAAACAAAAGTAAAATATCAGGAATGCTTATGTTATAAATATGTGGTTTAAATCAGAAATAGGAGCAATGAAATTTAAGGCACACAGTAAAAATCTCAAAACTTTTACACAGAAAAAAGTTTTGCGAGCTAAAAGCTACAAACAAAAACTCAGGCTAGGTGCCAAACGACAAACAGGAAAAGGAAATGACGGCACAGCAACTACCCACAACAGCCTAACATCATAGAGGTGAGTATTGCATGGAAATATTGCATAAAAACCACTCATATTTTCTTCAGCAAAATGAGTTGTAAATCTAACATGAACAGGAAATGTACAAGGACATTCAAATTTAATAAAGTGAAGCATACTGATTTAAAAAAAAAAATGAAAAGAAAATGAAAAACCATGTGTATGCATTTACGCAGATACCCATTGTACAGCAACTTTCATTTCTGTCACTGACATCTTTCTTTGTGTGAGTGAATAACACAGGTGGGTTAAGGCCATGCTGTACCTTGTTTAGTCAGAGCATCTCTCAAGGCTGGAGTGATCATCTCTCTCCGCTCCTCCTCTGACTCGCTCTTCCTCACTCCATTCTGCTTTGACAGCTTCACCCTCTGGGAGTCCTCTTCATCTCCCTCCATCCTCTGCAGCACATACAACCACAAAGAAAAAAAAGACGCAAAACCAGTCACATGAAAAACCCTCATTCATTCATACAGCCTAGTCACAGTTACACAACCAGCCGTTGTGCATCAGAGGAACCAACAGAGGCTGAACCTTTAACATATTATTCAAAAAGTACATAACTAAAGTGATAAAATTAACTTTTTTTAATCAATTTACTTACTAATGTGCATAATTCAGATGCATATAATCATTTTACTGCTATATGAAGTAGCCCAGGCGAGTTTTAATCATTGTACAAAACCATGGAGTTGATTGTTCAGCTGACAACACTGAAAATACATCTAACCAAAACATTTCCAGTTGGGAAAAACTTACACATGTATAGCCTAATGAACTGTACTTATATCCCTTACAGCTACTTTCTCATAAGAATCAAAGTAAATATTATGCCTAACTTGACTAAAGTCTTGACATAACACCACACATCTTTCCTCTATTAAAGATGCAATTTTTTAGGAAATGAAAGAGTTTACTAATTTAGCAGATATCACATCGCATATTTAAAAACTCCAGAGCTTAATTTCATGTAGAACTGTAATTATGTAATTGATTTCATAAATCAAAGACTTGGAAACAGATGCTGCTTTGAAAATGATGGCACTAATGGGATGGTTTAAATAGAAACGACACTTAAAGCCATATGGTTCTGAGGAAACACACTGATGAAAGTATTGGACTACCATCACTGACCTTCAGCACTCAAGTGCTCTTATGCCAACAGACTGCATTAAACTTTATTGCGGTTCCAGGCTGCATAGGTTCCAGAATATACAATCTGCTGGAAATCAAGTCTGACTTATAGTTCCTGCTCCTTTTCCTTAAATGTTATTATTCCATATTTCTTCCCTAGTACATATGGTGGCATTAGCAATTTTTTCCACACTAAAAGGTCAGAGGCAGTCTGGCTTCAGATTCAGACACGGCGCTGTATTCGGCAGATGAAGGGAATAATCAGGCAAGCTGGACGCCATAGGTCACATTAGACGCTCTACACAGGATATTCAAAGGACATGTAAGAAATGTACAGTATCTAAAACCAAAGAATGAATTACTGAAAAAACAACATATGACAAAGGTCATGCTCTTACTATACCCTAGATTAAATAACAGACTTCAAATTGAAAAAAAGAAGAAAAAAAAACAGACAGTGCTTTTGCTTATTTAGGTTTAACGAAAAAACAAAAAAAAAGAAAAGAAACACACCCCACCCACCCCAAATCCAAACAACAAAACAAAATCAAGAAAAAAACAACACCGAAAAATAACAACACCCCACCCCCCAAACAAAACAAACCAAACAAAAACCAAAAAAATCCAACCAACAAAAATCAAGAAAAACCCCAAACATAACAACCCCCCCCCCCCCCAAAAAAGAACCAAACCAACAACACAAAAAAAACAAAACACAAATCCAAACAACATAAAATCAAAACACAAAACCCCAAACATAACAAACATCCCCCCCACTAAAAAAAAACAAATCAAACCCAAATAAAGAACAAACAAAAACCAAATTCAAACAACAAAATCAAGACAGACACAAAACCCAAACATCACCCCAACCCCACCCCCCACCCAAAACACACACACACACACACACACACACACAAACAAATACAAAGCAAACAATAAAAAAAAATAAAACAAACAAAAAAAGCATCCCTTTCAGGCTGATCTAGCTAATCTGCAAGCAAACTGGAGTTTATTCAATTTTTCTATCAAAAAAAAAGAAGTCTCTGTAGGGCTTATATTCCTACAGCTATTTTGTATATTTATTTATATTTTTTATATTTATTTTCCTACGAGTGGCACATCTCTGCCCCCATCATACTGTCTCTGCTTTGTTTTGCATTCCAGGACAAAACTTTGAGGTCCCTCAACATCCGGGCTGAGAGACAGGTGCTGAAGCAGTCGCTGTTTCAGTGTTTATGTTTCTGTGACTTTGTTCATTTGTTCCAGAGTACACAATGTCCCTTGAGCAAAATCCAACAACAAGAGCGGGTGGAAGGCACCAGGTGGGGTTGGATTGGCAAGCGGACATTATGCCCTTTCACAGCGAGATCTGTCGTGGAACTGCCACGCACAACGTAGAGTTGACTAGGCTGCAATCTGTCAACCAAGATTCATCTCGGCGCTTTCGTCCCTACTGCAGCGCGGCGGCTCTCCGCACCCCTCCTCCTTCAGACTGACAGAACCAGAGCAGCTCTCTTCAGCTGGAAACGCTCCATTTCCCACAAACCACCCATGCAAGTGACAGCGGTGATGCAGGCAGTGGCCCTGCAGAGTTCAGGCTGAGCAGCTGACACATTGAGACTGACAGCCAGCCAAAATGACGACAAGCCTCTCCGGCTGCCGCCCGTCCAACACGGGCCGTTGTGGCCACGGGACAATGCCTGTCCATGAGCTGTTATCTCAATTTCCACCTTGCTAATACTAAGCAGAGAAAACATAGCTTCAATCCACACCTGCACTAAATCTATGCATGACATTAAAGCGTGTGCTCTAAGGTGGAATGGGTTTATATATTATAATTTTTACTTTAATCCGCACAGACTCAGTGGACTATCAGGATAATGTCTCACATAGGAGCTTAAAAGAAACAGTTCACCTAAAAATTCAAAAACTGTCCTTATCTACTCACTCGGTTCCAAAACTGAATGCAGCTATGGTATGGAACACAAAAAGGAATACACAAAAATAAATTAAATTAAATTAAATTAAATTAAATTGTTTTGTTTCACAGAACAAACAAAATTGTACAGGTTTGGAATGGCATGAAGGTGAAGTTCATTTTTGGTTGAACTACCCTTTATTTGGAGAAGGTAAGAGGTTCTTAGGAAGTGGCTCTTGGTTTTGGAATTGGGACTGGTCTATACTCAAGATTATTACCAAACTGGATTTGGGTAAGGAGTCAACAGTCACTTATTTGGTTTTAAGAGGTATTAAGGATAGACATTCTCATCTTTAGAGAACATTTAATTGTAAAGAAATCTCTATACTGCAAGATGCATCACTAACAATTTGGTCCATTTTTCTGGTAGGTCTCTGCACACTGAGTCAGAAATTTTCGTCCGAAATTTTCGCACGTTAAAAAATAAATACGACCTCACGTTGTGTCAATCACGTTTGCACACTGCCTCCGAAACTTTCGTCCGTCAAGAAAAATTTGGATCAGGTTTGATTTTCTGCGTTTTCACATCCGTTGCATGCATTTTGATAGGAAAGGATGGGGAATACGAAAAAACGGAAAAACGCATGCGAAAATTTCGGACTCAGTGTGCAATGGCCTTTAACCTCAAAAACAAATACTACCATTCAAGAGTTTATGGTCCGTATTTAAGGTCAGATTTTATTTTAAAAATTAATACTTTACACAATACACTTTGGTTTAGCAATGATCCATTCAATTGATCAAAACGACAGTAAAAGCAATTATAATGTTACAACAGACACTTCTTTCGAATACTGTTATAATAAATGTTTATCAAGCAGCAAATTAGAATATTAGAATGATTTCAGAAGGATCGTGATACTGAAAACTGGAGTTATGGTTGCTAAAAATTCAGCTTTGCATCACAGGAATAAATTACATTTTAAAATACATTAAAATAGAAAACAGTTATTTTAAATTGTTATAATATTTCACAATATTCCTGTATTTACTGAATTTTTGATCAAATAAATGCAGCCTTGGTGAGCATAAGAAAATTATTTTTTTTTTAAAAATAATAATTCAATCCCATACTTCTGAAAAGTAGCTATATAAGTCATTTTTGTCTATAGTTTAATGCGTTTAAAGGAGCATTGTGCAAATTTTACACCACCTGCAGCACCATACAAAACTGCAAAAATAAAAACCACTTTCAAAAACGTTTCTGCTGTTGTAAAACAAACCTTCTCTAAACTCACACCAATGGTCAAGACAACGTAACAAACGTAGGAACACTCCAACAATGCAGAAACTGCTACAGAGCCGCACATACATCAAAAGAACCTCTGAATGGCTTATGCATTGTATCTGCACATCAAGCTGAGATAGGACCAATTATTTAAAATTACACTCATTTTCTTTAAGGTCAGAAACACATAGGGGTAGGAATCATTACTGAGTGCAAAAATAAGAAATGCATATCTATTTATAAATCACAACTAAAGCAGTGCAGATAATACAGTAATGCAAGGTCAGGTCTGCATCAGTAAAGCCAAGATACAATATGTCTCTGATGCCATCTGGAGCCAAAGCGGAGTAATTCTACATACGCAGATCCACACAAACTTAACACTATGCATTTTACAACAGTTGTCATTATTCCAGTGTGATTAATAAATTATTAGACTCCACTAAGAAAATGAATTATGCATGCATCTAATAATGTCGCTATAACACATATAAATAAATAATATGCTGAGAAATTCAGAATAAACTCTTTCAAAATGTATTCACTCAGCAAAATCAAACAGAGAAGAGCAACTGTGAGTGACTGACAGACGCAACACATCACTACAGAATTTAAACGATGGTGTGTTTTCTCCTCTGAGTTAAAGGTGAGATTTCAAACAAATTCAGAGCCAAACGAACCAGTTTAGCTGGATCAACGTAAATGCAACAAAAGCGTTTGCTGATACTAAGTGCTCTTACATGTTTGTCATTTTGGTTGGGCGTTGAGAAGTGACTCGAACAAACATACAGTAAAACTCAGGCAGATGACACTTCAGTCAATAAATTTGAAAACTGAAGTGTTTGTCTTAACACAGCTAAATGTGCAGAAACCAATATAAGTGGCACACTGTGGCATTTAAAAAATGATTGTTTGTTTGAGAATCACAACCAACTGAAACCACAGCACTGGCTCAACCAATGGTGCGAGTTTGGGGCGGGACTATCTGATTGGCTGACCAATGGCAGATGGGGCGAGAGTTCAAGCAACCTGTCTGGATATTCTTCTAATCTGTTTGGTAACATTAATGACACACTTCATCTATAAATCATGCCTGCACTTTCATAAAAGGCATGAAATTCGTAACACATTAAATTTCTGAAACATGATGGTTTGAGTAAAAGAAAGGAGGATGGACATTTTATCCATTCTCATTTGAATGGATCTAATATTACTAGTTATATTTTAGCCTGGCCACTCAGACATGGTTATGTCAACAGTGGAGAGCAAAATTAATTGCAATGATAAAATTCTTGTTTTTTTAAGAATTAAGTTTTTAAAATGATGAATTTGGCCGATTTTGATTAAATGTTGTCTTTAAATGTAAATATTAGGCATGCTAATCGATTAAAAGTAATCAAATCAATTACACTAACTGTAATCAAAATCAAATTAACTGCATATCAATATTTGCTGAGAAAAGCGATTAAATATTTAAATTAAAATATTTAGATTAGCCACTTTCCTACATCTACATTCACATTCATCAGATGGGGCTGATGTTTGACCACTGTATCCCATCTTGTTGATTTATGCTTAGCGTTTTTAAATGAGTTTTCACATATAATACACTTTAAATGAACCAAACCCAGTTCAGTTAGAGTGAACCAGAAAGGGAACCAGCTACAAGTGACTTTTTATGGCACTCACAATGCAAGTGGACTTAAAAGGGGACAAAAGACCCCAAATGAACCACATATTGTATGATGAAAGCTACAGTTCGTTTGACCATTTGGGGTGTTCACATATGCATGTTATATTGGCCCGAGACCGATTTGAGTGCTCAGATGAACTAATGCATCAAAAGTTCAAAGAAGTTCAAAATGTATCTCAAGATCCCCGCAATCCCCTGTAGCCTCACTGTTTCTGAACACAAATGCTTTTATTTTTGATAACTAATTATAAAACATTAACGCATCAAACTGCCAGCCCTTGTAAATAAATCAATAATGCAATTAAATCCATCATGTTTTTTCAAAACCCCATTTGCTCTCTCCTGTAATTATCTGCCAGCTGACACACATTCACAGCTTATGGGATATCGTTTGATCTGCGTATCGGGAACATCACAATCAACTGCTTGCTTGAGCTGCAAGCCACATGTCTAAAAACATCTTCTGAAGCTGTTTAAACATGCATCCAATTCTGAAGGCATCCATAAAGGGCCCATACTGGATTAAAGGGGGCTGGGATCCTCTCTGCGAGAGAGTGCGTATGCGTGTGTATGGGGAGATTTGTCTGCGCTTCTGTCTCATGAATCACTCCTGCGCACACAGGCCTGTAGAGTGGGCGTCAGTGATCACAGTTCACGGTTACGTAAGTCCTCCCAGCGCCTGCTGGAGCTGCTGTCTGCTGTAGCAAACCATCTGCCACTCAGTCTCCTTCAATGGAGCCACTGCCGGTGTGTCTCCAGCACTCTGTCCTTTTAAAGGAATAGTTTGCCCAACTCTGTCATTATTTACTCACCCTCGTGTCAGTACAAAACCACTCGCTGTCATTTCTTCTGTTTTCATGCCACGTAACGACAACTCAGAGATCACATCACGCTCTAAAATAGCAAAATGGCCCATACCATGCATACGCGACATTCCAAGTCCTCTGAAGTCAAACGATAGCTTTGTACAAGGAAAAGATCAGATTTAAAGGGATAGTTTAACCAGAAATGAAAATTCTGTCTTATTCCAAACTTATAAGACTTTAAGTCTTACATGTGTGTGAGTCAATGATGACAACTTTCATTTCTGAGTGCTCTATCCCTTCAATTTGATTTCCCTTATGATCTTTCCCTTTGCCAAAGCTTATGACTAGATTTGAAAATACTGTGTTGACACTAAAGGGATAGTTCATCCAAAAATTTTAATTCTGTCATAATTTACACACTCATGTTGTTCCAAAGCATGAGTTTCTTTCTTCTGCTAAGCACAGAAGATGATATTTTGAAGAAAGTGGCTAACCAAACAGTTGGCGGTACCCATTGACTTCCATAGCATTTCTTCTGTACTATGGGAGTCAACGGTTATCTTCTTTGGTAGTCAGCAGAAGGAAACTCATATGGGTTTGGAACAACATGAAGATGAGTAAATAATGACAGAATTTTAATTTGTGGGTAAACTATCCCTTTAATTGTTGTTGTATGGAAAAGAGCTGCCAATAGATTCTTCAAAGTTTCTACATTGTGTTCCACAGAAAAAAAAACATATACAGGTTTAGAGTGTAAGGTAAATAACGACCCATTTAAATCCCCACTAAATGGGTTCTGAAAGAGCACAAACTGTAAGTAAACACAGTGGAGCTGGTTTTGTTTTTACCTTGGCTTTCTTCATACGATTCATCACATTCCCAAGGTCCTCCATGTCGATGACGGAGCCATGAGACTTCTCTTCCTCAGCGGAGGACTCTGCATCACTGCTGGACTCCATCAGCTCCTCCTGAAATCCAAACAGAGCTGTAAGCTTTGGGGGGGAGCACATCTATATTATACCCAACCCATGAAAACATCTATGTGGAGAAATAACTGGAGAAATGTTTTCCATTCAAATATTTCAGCAGTTATTATGCATGTCCCATATTTTTGTGAACTGAACCATTGCAAAATGCTCTGAATTAATTCACATTTGTACAGACAGCTCTCTCAAACAGTCGTCTGAAGCAATTTCTCCATCAGTAAAGCTGACAGTATCAAGACAACAAAGAACAAAGAGCATGGGATGAAGTAGATAATCACCTTCAATTGAAACGAAAGTCTACTTTTTGAGAGGTAACAGCCTTATGCTGTGTCATGTCAATATGAAGCTATTCACACCAAGTGGTTGTGTTCTCTCACGCTGCTTTTCAGTTGTTTTCCTATGCGAAAATGCACTACCTGGAAGTCTTTTATTATTTTGTGCTTTTATTTGACGTTTTCATGTTTTAAATTACTTGGTGTTTAAAAAGTATACAGTTTCTCTCACTGATCATTTGGTCTGACAACTCAAGTTTAATATTTACATGAATGCTAGACATACTCTATAGAAAATCAGAACTACTTTCAGAATTATTTATTTAGTTTTTTTTTTTTTTTTTGCAAAAAAAAAGAAAATAAAGAACATTTCCCCTCTGTGCATAACTGATGAAATCCTGAAGGTACCATATGATATACAATATGAGGTGATCATATTAAAAGTCAACATGTAATGGCAATAATGCTGGGCAGGATTTTATCCATCGGGATTTGGTTGAATCAAAAGTCGGACGTAATATTACTGGTTAAAAAGTCACCACCATGATACTAGGTTTATCTAGGTTAGCAAGGGTGCTCTGGCTGGTGGTTTACTGTGGAAAAAAAGCCTGGTCTCTAGATATGGCTCAGCTCGCACCTGCTCTGGATTTGTGGGACAATTGCAAGTTTGATTGCTCAGAGAGCAGGGATGCGCACCATGACTAATTTCATCAATGTTTAAATAAAAATGTTGTATCTAACTAATCTAACAAACACCTATACGGCAGTCTGTACAAGTCATCTCTTTGAAAAAAGCTACATAATCTATAAATCAAACAGTCAAATTCCATATTGAATGTAGCAGCAATATTATAAATACATGCAACAAAATCACAAAAAGCTTGTGCACATACTGGCAACTATACATTTGAAGGGTTTTCTATTTGTTAGGATATTGTATAGGATCTACTGCTGTCAAGTAAGTTTTTAATTCACAATGTTTCCCCTAGTTTTTCCCAATGTCTATTTGTAGCATATCATTTAGCCGACTAGTCTCCTTTTTCCACAAAACAAGGGATAGTTGCAGATTGCGGATAAATATATTTATTAGTGCTGTCAAACGATTAATCGCGATTAATCACATCCAAAATAAAAGTTTTTGTTTACATAATAAATGTATGTGTACTGTGTTTATTTATTATGCATACATAAATACACACACATACAGTATATATTTTGAAAATATTTACATGTATATACATTTATATATTTATGTCATTATATTTTATATTATATATAAATATATTTAATATATAAACAGCCTATTTTTCTTAAATATATACATTCATGTGTTTGTATTTATACATAATAAATATACATAGTATACACTCATATTATGTAAACAAAAACTTTTATTTTGAATGCGATTAATCGTGATTAATCGTTTGACAGCACTAATATTTAGATAAACATATTGTTCTAATCTTTTGTGACTACATCCATCTAAAAATATTAACAAATATGTATGAGCTAAGGATTTTATTACTTAGAACCTCTGACACTTGCATAAAAAAGCTGAATTAAATTATTTTGGATATTAAAATGCATTTTTGATAGACTTCTAAAAGGCAGTGATATGCTATGTTTATTTGTGTGCAAGTTAGGTGTTAGCAGTCATTTGTTTCGTTTCGTTTGGCTCTCTAGCAAGTTCTGAAAGCGTTCGAGTTGAAATCCAGAGCTAGTTCAGTGGGAAAGGAGGAAAATGGGGTCAGTTTTGATTTCAAGTGCCTTTAAAGTTATTAAACGTTATTATTTAAACCACTCAAAGGAGCTTAACTTCATGAGAACGATGTTCCCTATAAGTGTTTGAGCAAAGAATATGAGAGGGACATCTAAGAGAATAAAATTTCCTCCGAAGTCAGTAATGTCACCCCCGCTGTTCAGATCCCATTTACATGAGTGCAGCACAGACTGCAGGGGAACACTCTGCTCTCGGGATGTGCAGAGCGAGAGCTGTTACCATGACTACATGTGTTCAAAGACATCAGAGAGGAGGGCAGGCTTGCCTCAGAGTTGTTCTTCTCAGCGAGCGACTGGCTGTCCTCTGCCTCCTCCTTATGTTTCTTCTTATTCTTGCAGCTGCCTTTCTTGCACTTGCCAGAGCAGGCTTTCTTCTCACCCTTGGCCAGGGCCTGCAGCCGGTTCAAGAACTTAGTTTTCCAGGCCTGGAAGTCGGCCTGCACGCTGCCGTGTCGGCTCTTCACAACATTGCAGTCGCCTTCTCCTCTGGTCATGATCCGGGCAGCACTCAGCATCCACAGCCACTTATCTATGTTCTTACTGACCTGGATACAGAAAGTATATTTAGTGTAAGATTCAACACAGTCCCATCAAAAATGGAGTGAAAAATGAAGGTGTGTCTCACAGTGTTGTAATGGCCAACATAAACGGAGTTTCCCAGCCCAAAGACGGCATATCTCATTCCCTTCAGGTAGGTTTTCCCATATCGGAAGTCTGTGGAGGCTTCCTCAAGCCATTTACAGAACCATCCGGCGCTCTCAGTGGGCTGCCCGTCTGTGTATGTGGCCACCAGGAACACACAGATCATCTTGCTCGTGCACTAGAGAAAAATTATGTGTGGGCATTAAGAAATTTTTAACATGGTACTCATTAGGGGTGTCCCCAAATAGTCGACGATTTCTTTGCTTCGATTCGAGGAGCCTGATTCGACTCCCAATCTCACAGTCGAATATTCGCGGGGTGTTATGATCATGCCATTTTGGCTATATGGGGGTGCT
>JAFVLL020020095.1:0-49272 GCA_021397915.2 Tor tambroides | reverse complement strand
GAGGCCACATATGTGTGGCAGATGGGTGCTGTAAATCATTTATAACCTGTAATGTTTGGTTTTGTTACATCAGCTTGAGCCTCCTTTATCAAAGCGCCGGGCATAACCTCAGCGTATGCGGATCAATGCTTCAACAGCGTGTGAGAGGGTGTGAACATATCTGATGTAGTGAAAGAGGACAGCCTACAGAGGTGCATTACCTCAAATCTCAGGCCACACTATTTCACCCTGTTATTCAGCTAGAGAAATGGACACATACGAAGAATTCACCTAAAACCCATCTGGAGCAGATGGAGCGTGATGAGAATCAAGGTGGAAATAAGAAAATTAGATGTCTCTATTATATGATGGCAAGATGTAATCCTCTTAAACCTGGGAATAACAGCCACAGAGAAATGAGGTAAACACTCAAAACCACAGTTCAGTACCTGTACATGAAAGAAGGACAATGCAGTCATGGAGGGCTGTCCTTGCTCACACAATCAGACCCATTACATGAAGAGAGCGCAGGGCTTTTGTGTAGAAAAACAGACATGTTGCGTTATTGTCCTCAGTATAATTGATGTTCAGTTTGGGGTCTGAGAGACCACAAGGCTATTTAATAGTTTAAAAAATATTCTCAACAATTACTTTTTATAATCTTATGATCTTATATCATGAACATGAAGGAGGTTTTATGCATGTTTATGACAACTGTCATTAAGTGTCATTCGCTCAGTTATGTCATTTTTAATTCAAAGATGACATTATTTGACCTAACCCTAACCTTACCCCTAACCCTAGCCCATAACAAAGACATCTCAAACAATGTCATCTTTGCATTAAAAATTACATAACTGAGCGAATGACACTTAACGACAGTTGTCATACACATGCATAAAAAACCTTCATATTCATGACGTGTCATGTCATGATTATGAAGGTGTCATGTCAGTCTTATGCACACCCCTTCAAGGAAAGTGTAACCAAATATTCTTCTTACATTTTGTACATTTATAAAAGTTTTCCTTTAAACAGTTTAAATGTTCAGATTTATAGCTTGATTTTTATTATATGCAGCTTATTCATTATAAATAGTAGAAAACCTAAATCAATGATGTTTTTCAAAACTACATATGCTTTGAATCAACCTGCAGCCAAGAGAGCTGGCACTGTTATGGTCAATTGTTCTGTATAAATGCATATTTGATTAAAAAAAAAAAAAAAAAAAAAAAAGAGGTTTGGAGGACAGGCCGTGGAAGACCAGATGTGCGTCATAGATCTCATATGAACTCACACATCCCGCTACACATGGGCACACATGTACAAGGACGAATGCTCTGACAGGCAGCCAAAGTTTTGGGGAGATGAGAAAAGGACATTTAGAGGGGAAGGAGAGGACAGCAGAGAGGAGGGAAACACATGAGACAGCCCGTGTCAATAAAAAGACCAGAAAACGGATCACTCATGGGTGGTCAAGGCAGACACATACAAGTCACAGGCACCATAAAGGTACAAAGACATGCCATTCAGATACACTGACAGCCCTACTTCAGTCTGAACACACAGAAGATGAAGGATATGTGGGTCAATGACAAATAAGAGAGCTCAACAAAGAAAAAGTTAAATATTTTCAAAAATGTAGTTAAAAAAAAAAAACACATTCTTAGAAATGTAATCTTTACATAGTGTTGGGGGAAAAAAAACAACATTTATACCACTTTCAAGAAAATAAAATCATTTAATGACTGATGTCATGCATTTATGAATTGCATTTTTAAATTCTGAATACATTACTAGCTCTATTCTAGAGGTCTACTCTAGAGCATCATGTCATAATTTTGCATTACCATTTGCTACTCTTTTATCCAATAGAATTAAAAGGGCTGTTTCTGCCATAACTTCACTATGTAAGCAACATTAATACTTTATGCAAAAATAAAAATTTGCTGAAAATAATATGCATGGATCAAGCACTGTTTACAAATGAGAAAAGTCTTATTTATTACAAACTTACAGCGCTTTGCTTCACAAGACATTAATTGATGAACTGGAGTCGTGTGGATTATTTGTGGATTATTGTGATGTTTTTATCAGCTGTTTGGACTCTCAATTTGACGGCACCCATTCACTGCAGAAGATCCATTGGTGAGCAAGTGATTTAATGTAAAATTTCTCCAAATCTGTTCTGATGAAGAAACGCATCCACTTCTTGGATGCTTGAGTGTAAGTAAATTTCCTGCAAATTATCATTTTTGGGTGAACTACTCCTAATGAACCTCTGTAATGATCGGCTGACATCTTCAAGGAATAGTTCACCCAAAAATGAAAATTACCCCATGATTTACTCACCCTCAAGCCATCCTATATGACTTTCTTCTTTCATACGAATACAATCGGAGTTATATTAAAAATGTCCTGGCTCTTCCAAGCTTTGTAATGGCAGTGAATGGCTGTTGAGATTCAATAGTCCAATAAAGTGCAACCATCCATCATAAAAAGTACTCCACACAGCTCCGGGGGGTTAATAAAGGCCTCCTGAAGCGAATCGATGCCTATGTGCAAGAAAAATATCCATCTTTAAAGGGGTCATATGACGGTGCTAAAAATAACATTATTTTGTGTATTTGGTGTAATGCAATGTGTTTACATGGTTTAAGGTTCAAAAACACATTATTTTCCACATACCATACATTATTGTTGCTCCTCTCTGCCCCACCTTTCTGAAAAATGTCAATTTTTTCAAAGCTCATCATTCTGAAAAGCGTGGTGTGCTCTGATTGGCTAGCTATCCAGTGCATTGTGATTGGCCAAATACCTCAAGCGTGTGTCGGAAATGTTACGCCCCTTACCATATTTGGAAACACATGGCAGCAGCGGCGGCGGCAACAATACTACAGCAAGAATAAAAGTTACGCATTCTTTCTTTGCGTAAATATTTGGGTGGTGTTATGCAAATCTTCCCACACAGTGATGTAAATATGTGGGGGCGTGTTTAAATGAGGAAGGCGTGGACGAGTCTTAACTTTTATAAAGAATTTCTCTTTAAGTTTGAGACTTAATCTTTGCAAGTTTACGCATCTTATATATGCACAAACAGCTTGTAACACTCCAAAGACAAAGGAAAAGTTGAAATCATATCATATGAGCCCTTTAAAACTTTATAAACCGTAATCTCTAGCTTCCGCTAACTGTCGTATATGCATGTTCATGGCGCACCAGCGGATGAGGATGCAGCGTAAGCTCTGGTGAGAAGAGACAAATGTGGAGGCGCAGTGGATAGAGCAAAACAAAACACCGGTCACGATTTAGAAGTATAAAATGAATATTTGTAAAGAAAAATGTCAGAGGATTTCAATATAAGCCAAGAGGAGACTAGTTTTCCTTTGCTGTAAACAAAACTTGGTTCTCGAGAAACTAGCATATTCTCACCATATTCTACGCCTACGTCCTATGTCATCCACTCGAACACCACTCTCTCGTGAATGCACATAGGACAGTTAGCGGAAGCTAAAGATTACGGATTATAATCTATCTACATATACTATGTAGACAAACAGCTAAAGTGTATCTACATAGGACACTTTTACATCAAAAGAGCAAAGAAAACCATAAAAGGCCCTTGAAAGCTCTTCCAATTCAGCTCTTCAAAGTCTAAAACAGGAACTCCACTAGTTCTATGAGTCAGGGGAACAAATATAATCCAAAGTGAAATCATTAAACACACTGAGCCTGGTCAATGTTGTGTCTAAAGAATCTCCTAGCTACAGACCTCCCATTTACAGAGCACACTGACACAATATGCCGTATTGATCTGGTCCCTCTCATATCTCCCTTCTCTCCTGTCTGCAGGAAACGCTTTAATGAAATAATGCTTTGGAAAGGGTTGAAGGACAGCTAAACTCTAACTGTGACAATGTCTCTGTAACACGTGCCGTAGAGAGAATTTTTTTGGAGTATAGACTCACATCAGTTAAAAGAAACAGAGAAAAACGAGGAGATGGAGAGCACATTCTTGTGGGCAGCCCAGCATAATTCATAAAATCTGTTTGATAGTTTGCTGTCGGAAGATTGAAGACAATGCATTAGAGAAGTCACAGTAGGTACATCAGTGCTCAATCTTATTGCAGTGAGAGTCACCATCACACTCTGTGTGATCTTCCCTCCATTACGACACACTGGCAGAGATGACAAACATTATGAGGACAATGGTTAGTCATTTGAACTATTGTGCTCATCCTTTCTCTGTGAATGGTGCTGTCACTATCCTTCGTGAAACCAAAACTGAGTGGTTGGGCTTCAGGCAATCTGGCTACATCTTTTTGTGCCCTATAATGGGACTCTGAAACCGTTCCCATGCCAACAAAATACTCTAAAAGCTACTGTGGGGATTGAGCGGCATTGCAGAGACAGACAAATGTTGAACTAGCTTGGCTCTTTGTTAGGGAAACCATGCACCTAATACGGACTCGTGTGGAGGTATAAAAATATAGATATAAAACAAATGGAAAAAGCACAATAGAAAAAGTAAAATGTTGAACTGAGCTTTTAGTGTTTTCTGCACCATTTTTTTGTGCCGATTTCTCTGCACAATGTCCCCATGCATATTTTCATCAGGGCTCACAGTAATAAAACTTCAAAAGTCACATGTTCGTTTTGTTCAAGACAAATGCAATGGTTTTCAATTAGTGTCTGAAAAGACTCACAATGGTAGGTCAAGGGAGCCGAGGCATGGCTAGAATACAAAATGATAAAAAGAAAATTGAGACAGTATGCTGACTTGAATAACATTGCGTCTGATTCACAACCAGAGGCAAGGGCAGCCTTTTCTTCAACTTGCATAAGGGACTAAAAATGAAACTTTCGAGGTTAAGGTCCGAAGGGCAACACTACTTTATAAAGACTTCAATTAAGACTTCATTTCAAAACGCAGTCAAAGGTCAAGCACCACAAACAGTTTTGGAATCTTAAAAGCTGTATATGTAATTTTTGAACTGAAGACAGGTGAACTATATTTGTTTACAAACACAGCAATTCAAATGTCATCACCTAAAGTATGGAGGACTAGGAGTGACACTTAACATAGGCCTAATGAAAAAATAAAGTATCAATTCAAACATAAAAAGTGATATGAAGCATGTTTTAAATTGACATACTAATAAACATTTAAAATGGTTTAATTCATGTTTTAAAATGTTATTAAATAAAACAATAAAACTAAAGATGATATTTAGCGAAATGTCCGTGCTGCTTTTTCTTTAGGCTATCTGTTCCGTGTTAGAAGAAAAATAAATACGTAAATACATCGTGAACAATTACACAATTTTCATTAAAAACTATTCAAACACACTGGACATGCTTAAAGCAATATTTAAGTATTTTATTTTGAAATATCGGTTTCAGAATCATTCCGATGGTACACTGACCAAGTCAAGTTTGGTGAGCGCCTGAGCGGGACGGGTACGAAATTCCGCAAAAAGGGCCGACTGCTTTACGGCAGCAACAAATGCATGCGTACAGCTCTCTGGTAAAGCTATCCACTGTTATTACAACAGTGATATATTTACTACAGTGAATTCCACTCACTTAACTGTAGGGTGCTTCAAGAGCACAAAAATACACAAAACTATATGCAGTTGCTTTAACTAGCTCAGACAAGATTGAGGTCTCTGCAGAGCAAAAATGGGCATTTCTGACTTAATGGGTGTTTTCAAACTGATGTGTGTTTCTAAATCATGCAAGGAAAATGATCCCCCTTACCTGACCCCACCTATAAACCTACTCGTCACTATGACGTCAGCCAATCAGGTAACATGGTCAAAAAGCCCCTCTGTTTTGTCCTCGCCCACCGATCTGGTAACTCCCATTACTTTCCAGAGCCTTATACTTGGCTCAGTAGGCTATGTAATAAACAAATAGTAAAAAATAATTGCGGTTATGGAAGGCACTTGTAATGTGATGTAGCCACACAAATTACATAATATAGCCTTTGCGTCAACACCAAACTAGCATGATAAATTCAAGTAGCCTATGCTTACCTTGTCTGTGTACACGTTGGCTGGTATAACGAAATAGCACCAAAACACGGTAACTTTCGCACAATGTCTACCTGGAAAAAGTGCACAACACTCTAGTGCTGACGTACAAGCAACACCCACTGATACAACAGTGATGAAACGCTTTTTTTCACTGACCGACAAGTAAAAATTATTTTAGCTTTATTTTTGTAATTTGAAAGTCACAAAATCATTGTGGAATTTTTAATGTCTTCATTATGTAATTTTACTGCTTTTTAAATGCCTTTTGGCTATGTGTGGAGTTCATTAAGCCTGGTCATAGATAAAGGTATATAAAAATAAATAAATATGAAAATAAATTTCAAATAAATATGAAAACTGAATAGGCCTATTTTTTTTATTGTGCATCATTTCCAATCAAGTTGTAGTTTTGTCTAATTTTCCAAAAACTTGTGAAATAGTACTTGTGTGTTTAGAATATAGGCTAACATGCTAGATATGACAAAGAAACTCAGACATCTATTCTAAAAAGTCTTATCCATCACAGAATGCTATTAAACACAATAAATCATTTAAAATGTAGTGAAAACGTTCCTGTCTTTAAAAAAAGCATCTTGTGATATGTTTATGTTTTCTGTTGGATATTGTATGTGAACAGATTAAATAAACAATATGTAATTGTGAAACACCAACCATGCATAATAATGTTGTGATACTACCAGATTTGTTCTTGCTGGCATTTTCCACACATTCTGAGCAGCTCAGCCTGTAAAACTGACAGCTAGTCATTAGTACCAAATTTCAAATAAAAGAATGAGTCATTCTGTTTGCAGGTCAGACCTGAGCTGTGATGAGAATTATGAACAATCTGTTCTGCATCCGGATTTAGTGGTGCTGTTTGGCAATTGAAGAAATGAACTGGAGACAGCATCAACAAACCAGCAGATAAGACCGCATTTTGAGTACAGTCTCTTTCTAGTACAATCCCACCAGGGCCAGATTCATGACAAATCCAGATTGTTTTATAAGCTATTCGTGATAGTATTTACAGTACATGAGCTGGTGTAGCTGTACTACTCCTGCAAGCAATTAATCGTTGAATATTTCCTGTTTGGAGGCTGTGTTTTCCTCCAGCCATTTCACAGCCCATGCAGGGCCCTTAATGGAGTCTGCCATATTTACTATCATTGTGTTTCTCTCTGCAGTCAAGCAATCATTCGCTAGCTCGTACCCCCCAAGGCCTCATATGGAGCTAATCCAATCTCCTCCACCACAGCTGTGAGGGGGAGTGGACCAGCAGATGATGGCGAAGCCACTGAGCATCCACCAGACTAACACCTGCGCTCACCATGCCACAGTGCACACCGGATCCTTGCGCAATCACAGCGGCATTACAGCACAGAGAGCCGCTCCAGCGACGGAACCTCTGCACATCACTGGTGACATACACATAATTACAAAGAGGTTGATTCATGGAACGGAGTGACTCTTCTAACTTGTGCAACCCAAGAAACGTGTGAAGCCATAATGGGAGGAACAAAAGGCTGTGGGATTGAGTATCAGATAGTATGAGATACTGATATCTCTGGGCTTCTCTTGAGAGTTTCCTCAATGAGCCTGCAGCAACCAATTGAACGAACATGAAAATTCTTGAAAAATGAGTGCTGCTGGTGAACAGATGCGGGCTATAAAACCGTGTCGTAAGACTCCTGTGGCCCTCTTTAGAGTTGATATGTTGACCGTCTGCAGTTTTCTGGAAGAGCTCATAAGATGTTGCTGCTCAATGACTCTTTGACTCAGCTCCATTGAGACTTAAATAGGGGAAGTTGAAATGACATTATTTGTCTTTGTACCTCAGAATTTGTCAGCTTGTTAGGGAGACGGATGACCTATTAAGGAGACATACTCAAATGAGTTATATAGCACTAATAAATAAACGTGAGAGAAAATAAACGTGAGAGATGTGTCTTCTAGACACATGGTCCTTGTTTTGGTCTCAGTGCAGACATTTGAACCATTTTGCCTTCAAAACAACATAAAGTCACAGGGGAGACACTAGGTTATTAAAACTTCAGTTTAAAAAGTTTACTTTTTACATTGTACCACCAAAACCCCATAGTTTAAATTAAAAGTTTGAGCTAAATTCACAAAGAATAATAAAGTACCTTGTGTGTGTGCGTGTGTGTAAATTTCATTTGAAGTGATTTAGAGTAATTGAGAGCCTAATTTCTTTTGTTGTTTTCACAAAGTTTCATAGAGACAACTTTACATGCTGTTGCATACGTTTTTTAATTATTGTTACAGTAGCTGTATAATATAATAAATAATATATTTGAATATTAATATAAAAATCTATAATATAAATACTAATTAAAATATACAAATTAAAAGTTTAATTTGAGGCCATTTAAACAAGTGCCCAATTTCTTTTGTGTTGTTTTTGCAGAGTTTCACAGAGACAACTTTAGTTGCTGTTGCCGGCTGTTTAATTGCAGTGCTACTGATTTCAGATTTAATCTCCAAGAAACCTAGGTTTGAAATTAGACTTGACCTCCTTAAATGGAAAGTTCACCCAAAAATGAGCATTCTGTCATCGTTTACTTTCATGTCATTCCAAATCTGTATGACTTTCAAGATCACTCTTTGAAAAATGTTGGGTTCAATGGGTTCCAACGTTCTTCCACAGAAGAATGAAAGTTTTGGAATGAAATGGCATTTAACAGGCTATAATTTATACTACACCACCTCCTTTCCTTAGTATCTTTCACCAAGCATGTTCACAAATACCAATTTCTACGCTTGTATTTAATGTAGAGTTACTATTTTTGAATCCACACTCTACACAAACATCTCAGCTGTTTGGGATATAATCTCAGTAATGACCTTCTCGCTGATATTTCTTTCTGACAGTTATTTTTCTCCTGGCACATTGTTTTTATATGCTGCCAGGGTACCCAGGTGTGCCGTCTGAAGAGCCCAGCTGTGAGTGCTCAAGCTTCAGTGTTTTTAATCAGAGAAAAACCTCCCACTGTCACAGTCTGTCACAGCCCACAGGAACTTCAGCAAGGCGTGCAAGAGAAGCGCTCTCCTCGGCATGCACCACTGCTGCAGTCTGGGATATGAACGCTGAGAAAACTTTCCAGGCTCCGGCCCACTCTGGTCAAAGTTTTTACGTGACATTCTTGCGCATTAGGTCTGTACCTCTCGAATTTGTTTTGTAAACGATGCCGGTCAATCCTGATGTACACTTCATAGGCCGTGTGCCACAGAGGCCTTTGTACCACGGCTCTTAATAATGAAGCCAGTGACCAGAACAATGACGGTTCTGTGTGGTCTCCCGCTCAGCCTTTTAAACTCATATGCCCCTACAGTGTATCTCTCCTCTTTCCCATTCTCTCTCGCCCTATCTCTCCCCTGCCCTCCTCCTCCGTGTGCTCAGCATTCATAGAGCTCAGTGGTGCGAAACTGGAAATCCATTTGAAATTCAGCCTCCGCACTCCATGTTGTGTTGGAATGACCCATTATTTCACACTAGGGCAAACTGTGCGAATTCATAAATATAAATAAGCAGCTTCACACCCCTGCCTCTCAAAGCAGCACGCCGCACACAAAGCAGGCCTGATGAATTCAATCACGGAGAGAAAAATACTAGGGCAATTATACGGAGAGGGCGACTGTAACTCACTTCACCCGCCAGACCTGTGGGGTGAAAGTTAGAACCGGATATTTTATTCAGATTTATGCATCCTGAAATCCTATCAGGTGTGGGTTTCTCCTTATCAGCGAGAGTTTGAAGTCGATTAGAAGGGTATTATGTCTCCTGGTGTTAAGCTTTATCTTTGTTACGGTGTGGAGGAATACAATCAGAAAAAGCATGAAATGTCAAATAACTCATTGTGGCTTAAAAATAGCAGTTTTTGTGCACTACGAGCTACCTGTAACTTTGACGGTGCGGAGACAATTAGTCAGAGCGATTTCAGAAGTGACTGCGATGTCAAATCATTCATTCCATCAGGCGTTACGACAGCATCAGAATTTTAAATAGACGCACTACGTCTGAGCCCAAAATTCATCACTCTCCCTGATGGCAGCAGTTTGGTCATTTGATTTGTCACTCAGGGCATTTGAATAAACTACAATCAGTAATTATGGAGGGGAAAATCCATTAGTGAAATATGCCAATCTAATTATGCGCAGGGATGGCGAATTAGCGGGTTGTCCTGGAAGCAGATTGCTGCGTGTGGAGACGCAGCTTGACTCATCATATTGCACATTAAATCTGAAGTGATGTAACTTACAAAGGTCAAGCTGTTTTGCCTGATAACACTCATATTCTGCACATCAATTATGGTGCTCAGTGGCCAAAACAATTATGAGACTTTTTCTTTCAGCCCTTCCTCAGTTAATGTGTGTGGGTGTGTGTTCACAGTGGCCGAGCACAGATCACACAATGTGTTAAAACACTGTGAAGCACCAACACTGTTAAGTACTGCTTAGTTCAGAGTTAAACACACCCACAGCCGAATGCTGTACCAATTCAGTACTCCACAATGACATCTGAACATTGTAACTAATGTGCTAATGCAGTGTTTACCAGCTTTTCTTTGTCGCAGCATCCTCAGTTAGGCTGAAGTGTCCCTTCATTAACACCAAACAAGAAATGTGTCAACAGAAAAACATCAGTCACATTAACATTAATATGTCAGAATATGGAGACATAATATATAATATATAGGCTAGTATAAACTAAAATATAAATTAACTTCTTGGTACTTTTTATTCAGCAAGGATACATTCATTTGATTAAAAGTGACAGTAAAGACATCCATACAGTTAGGTCCATATATATTTGGACACTGGCACAATTTTCATAATTTTGGCTCTGTATTCCACCAAAATAGAATTAAAATGAAACAATCAAGATGAAATTGAAGTACAGACTTTAAGCTTTAATTCAAGGGGTTGTACAAAAATATAACATAAAAGGCTTAGGAGCTACAACCATTTTTAGACAGTCCCCCCATTTTCAGGGGCTCAAATGTAATTGGACAAATAAATATAATCATAAATAAAATGCTCGTTTTTAATATTTTGTTAAGAATCCTTTGCAGGCAATGACTGCCTTTAGTCTGGAACTCACGGTCATCACCAGAGGCTGGGTTTCCTTCTTTATGATGCTTTGCCAGGTCTTTACTGCAGCTGACTTCAGTTGTTGTTTGTTTGTGGGTCTTTCTGCCTTTAGTTTTGTCTTCAGCAAGTGAAATGCATGCTAATAGGGTTGAGATCAGGAGATTGACTTGGCCATTGCAGAATAATCCACTTTTTTACCTTCAAAAACTCTTGGGATGCTTTTGCTGTATGTTTTGGGTCATCGTCCATTTGTACTATGAAGCGCCGTCCAATCAACTTTGCTGCATTTGGCTGAAACTGGGCAGAGAGTATATCCCTATATACTTCAGAATTCTTCCGACTGCTTCTGTCTTCTGTCACGTCATCACTAAACACCAGTAACCAAGTGCCACTGGAAGCCATGCACGCTCATGTCATCACACTGCTCCACAAGGTTTCACAGATGATGTTGTATGATTTGGATCATGAGCTGTTCCAAGCCTTCTCCGTACTTTTTTCTTCTCGTCATTCTGGTACAGGTTGACCTTAATTTCATCCATCCAAAGAATGCTTTTGCAGTCTGGCTTTTTTAGATGTTTTTTGGCAAATCTAATCAGGCCGTGTTTGCACCTTGTGGTGAACCCTCTGTATTTGCACTCGTAAAGTCTTCTCTTGATTTTAGACTTTAACAGTGACACGCCTACCTCCTGGAGAGTGTTCTTCACTTGGCTGGATGTTGTGAAAGGGTTTTTCTTTACCATGGAGAGGATCCTCCGATCATTCACCACTGTTGTTCTCTGTGGACGTCCATGCGTCCATTTTTATGTTGCTGAGCTCACCAGTGCAGTCTTTTTTTTCTCAGAATGTACCAAAGTGTTGATTTGGCTACTCCGAATGTTCCTGCTATCTCTCTGATGGATTTGTTTTGTTTTTGAAGCCTAACAATTGTCTGTTTCACTTGTATGGAGAGCTCCTTTGACCGCATGATGTGGGTTCACAGCAACAGCTTCCAAATGCAAATGGCACACTTGAAGGGATGAAGAATGAAAGAATAGCCCACATCTGTCCATGAAATGGCTTTTGAGCCAATTGTCCAATTACTTATGGTCCCTTGAAAAAGGGGAGAGGTACATATTAAAGAGCTGTAATTCCAATTGAGATGAGAATACCCTCAAATTAAAGCTCAGAGTGTGCACTTTAAGCCCATATTCATTATATAACTGTAACTTGAATATGTTTTGGTCAACAGCTAAAATAATAAAAATTGTGCCTGTGTCCAAATATATATGGATCTATTTTCTATTGTTCTTTGACCTTTCTATTCATCAAATTAAGAATGAAAAATAGGCAACGCGTGTTTTCTATGAGTTGTGATCTCAACTTTCTCAAAAAGAAAAGCTTTATGTACAGGAAAAACAATTTTGAAAACAGAAAACAATTTTTTAACTCTTATACTCTTGTATGGAAAGATCATGTAAAAAAGTTGTCATTATGACAAATTAACTCAGAAAAAAATAAAACTGCATGGCCTATTAAGGCTTCTAAATTGTGTTTATCTACTCTGCTGGCATATGTCTAGAGCTCATTTTAAATTGGCCTTTGTTTTCCTAATTTTTGAGACCGCCCAGTGGTGAAGTTTTTAACATTGTTTACATGTCTGTCTGGGGTTTTTATATATGCTTAAAAATAAACCATGTGCAAATTCATCAGTCAACACCATTACTGAGCATTTTCTCCTTGAAACTGCAGTGCACCAAAATACAGCACCAAAAAAATGCAGTTTGAAACAGACTGTTTCCTACTATCACAAAAATATAACCAATTCCATCAGCCTGCGGAATGGGGCTTTTCAAATCAAGTGTTTCTGCCTAAACATGTTGATGTTTAGAGAGCAGCTGTCCGATCATCAAAAATGAGTTTTAAGGGATAAAATTAGTGACTGCATGGGGACTTTTTTAATACAGCAACAACAAGGAGAAAACTGCAACAGGATCAGTAAAACATACAGATTTGTGTGATCTAAGAGTATGTGTGTACCTCAAAATGACTGAAGAAACTAAACAAGACAGAAACGTCTGCATCTTTTACATCAGCAGAGAGGCCAAGTAAATGCCTCAGACCTCTTCGTGAACCAATCGGCACAGCCGTCCAGCCAGACCAAAGCATGCGTTTCCGCAGAGCAGCATGGAAGAGAGCCGGGTCAATGGGAAATTGATTTTCTGTGCTGTATCTACAGAAATGCCAACACTCTTCAAAGAGTCACTCTGTGGAGGAGTGGGTTTGTATTGTCTGTTCATCCCAGAAAGCCTCAGGAGAAGCCATAGAGGTGATAGATGGCAGTACAGAAAGGAAAGAAAACCAGGCACTAGAGCCATGCAATAAAACATTAAAAACCCAGCGTCCTGGGCTCTCATCTTTTTTATTATTGAGCCTTACATTTACATTCTTCTATGCTGCTGAATTCCTTGAGCTGACTTACAGCATTGGTGAATAACTAACTAAACTTAACTACATTTTTCAGTAAAGTAAAAGCTATTTTAATAACTGTCTTTGTCTAGCTTTTCCAGATGAGCAACGGTTTGCGCAAACAAGCTCAACACAATCACCATTTAAAAGGTTAGTCCAAAAATGTCAAATCTGACATTAATTACTCATCCTCATGTCGTTCCAAACCTGTAAGACCTTTGTTCATCTTTGGAACACAAATTAAGATATTTTTGATGAAATCCAAGAGCTTTCTGACCCTGCAAAGACAGCAACGCAACTGAAACGTTCAAGGCCCAGAAAGGGAGCAAGGACATTGTTAAAATAATCCATGTGACTATTGGTTCAGCCATCTATGCAGGTTAAGACAGCTCTTGGATTTCATCAAAAATATCCTAATTTGTGTTTTTATGAGTTTGGAACGACATAAGAATGAGTAATTAATGGCAGAACCTCTTTCTCATCTGTAATGTAAAAAAGTCTGATTCATTCTAATGAATTGTTTTGTTTAGATGATTCATTTTAACAAACATATGCACAAAAATTATTCATAGATTCCAATCCTTGTACTATATACCATGATTTTGACTCAGTTATGTAAATTAGGGTGTTTTGTTGTACTTTGTATAAATTAACCATCTATATAGTAATACCTAAAATGAAAATTTGCTGAAATTTTACTCACCTTCAGGTCATCCAAGACATAGATGAGTTCGTTTCAGGATCAGAAGACCTTTGGAGAAATTTAGCATTTCATCACTTGCTCACCAATGGATCCTCTGCAGTGAATGGGTGCCGTCAGAATGAGAGTTCAAACAGCTGATAAAAACATCACAATAATCTATTAGTGATCTACATGCTAACTGTAATTGTTTGTTCATTCAAATCCTCTTATTTTTGAATGAGCAAAAACACTTGCATTAATTATAAAATTTTAGCATCAAATAGTATAGGCTATTGCAACTTTTTGAATTATGAGAGACAGCATTTCAGTATAACTACTTTTGTTTGTAGCTTGTAGCTAGAACTATTTTTTCGAAACAAAAACTAACTACTAATTAAGATTAGTTTGTGGATTGGCAAGGTAGTTTACTCAACACTGGTAAGTTCTGCTATAGTTTGGCTAAACTCAACTCTTGGACATCACAGACAGGACGGTGTACGAGTCTGCTCTCTGAATAAAGCTTTGCCAGGACCGCCTGTAGTTCTTCATCGATTTATCAGCGAGCTGTATGAGAGCACACAGCGCTCTCCAAGGAGCAAGACAGATCAGAAATGACTTGAAAAGAGTTTAAAGGATGTAGAGAAATGTTTCTGAGACTGAATACCAATTCCCATAATCAAGAGCTGTCTTTTCTTTGTTTTATAATGAGCATTGATTGAATGTGGCGGGGAAAAAAGGAAGGGTAAAAAAAGAGAAGAAAAATCATTTTTCAATTTTCTCTGTGTGACGGAATGTAATTAGACTGTGTGTGAGAAAGACAATACTATAATATTCATCAGGAATGATTAATTTGAAATATGAAGCATGATTCATTTGAAGTCGTTCCCGATTAACGGCCCCTCCGTGGATGGGATTTATATACAAATTTGTGCTGTTTCTGACAGACAAATAGATGAAGAAAGAAAACATATGCTGAATTTGTTATTGTAATTACATATAAGAGATGCCACAGGCATTTGTAGATCAGAAAAACGCCTCAGGCAGACCACACATCCACGACTAGCCAGTAAAAGCATGTTCTTCTCTCCGACAACATGAGCTGCTCAACGTTCCTTGACATATTTCTGCATTCTCCTGTCCAGCCGCTGAATATTATGGTCTTTGAATCAAGAGCTCTGAACCAAATTCAAATTGCGGCCACCTTTCATCCCGGGGGGCATCCGCTGTGGGTGACATCCTGTGAAGAAATGTTTCCAGCTGCTCATGAATTCATTATAGACTCTCAAACACCTCCTCCAGGTGCTGCAGAGATACCAGAACTCGTTGACATTCTGAAGCCGGTGTGCGCCATCTATCCAGTAGACCTTCCAGCAGCTTGCCAAGGGACTTCATACGATACTGAGGATGGGTAAGAAGCGCTCGATATGGTTCACTCACCTTGTTATAACCTGACCAGGGGCCATGGGTTCCTCCTGGGAGCAGTTGTGAGCCCCTGTCACATGCACTATGAAAACTATAAATGCAGAAGCCCGGATGTGTTGGTGAGAGAGGGCTTGCTGAATGGAAGAGGGATTATTAGAGAGCACAGGCAAGGTCACACTGCAGACATGTTCAGTGAGAATGAGACAAGGGGTCTATGGAGGACTGTACATGGAGGATTCGTGTCGGTATTGTACAGGGATGAGATGCTGACATGTTGCACACATGTCGAGAAGGAAAAGATTTCATAGCATAAAGAATGACAATGCACACACACACATGGATGATTTTTGCCAGAAGCATCATACTCACGTATGCCTGATTGTAGAGTCAAGTGAATTTGCACGATTGTTGCTTGTAAAAATACATTTAAATAAATAAATATAATATTTTTGATAAGAGGCACAACTGTTGTTGGTATAAAAATAAAATAAAATAAAATAAATACATAAATAAATGAAATGTCTTTGATAAGATGCTGATTGTTGTTGGTAAAATAAATGAATTGATAAATAAATGTCTTCCATATGTTGCACATTGTTTTTTGTAAGACAAATACACAAATAAACAAACAAACAAACATATATAAATAAATAAATATAAATAAATAAGTAGTTTTTAATAAGTTGCAAAATTGTTGATGCTAAAATATACATATATAAAATTGCCTTGATAAAATGCACAACTGTTGTTGAAACAATAAATAAATAAAAATGTCTGATGAGACCTACAAATGCGATTTAAAAAAATAAATAAATAAACAAGTAAAACGCCCTTTTTTACTTTAAAACCTCAAAGTTGCACAATTGTTGTTGGTAAAAAATAAATAAATAAATATATAAATGATCTAAGTTGCACAGTTGTTGTTGGTAAAATAAGTAAGTAAATAAATAAATATTCTTTGATAAGGGGCACATTTGTTGTTGGCAAAAATAAATAAAAAAATAAATATGCAAAACATCTTTGAGAAGCTGCACAACTGTTGTTGGTAGATTAGTAACATTTTCTTTGATAATTCAGTTATTTTTTATTGGTAAAAGTAAATATACAAGCCTTAGACCTACTAAAGGAACTACTAATGTGTTTTAAAAATTCCTTTTGGTCTTGTCTTATCTCACCTAGAGCGTTAAGAGAGCCAGGACCAGCATTGGTGCATGACGGCCCCGATCATGACTCACACCGACGTCAGCCGCACTCAACCCTAGACACACTCATTCCTTTTTTATCAGTGGATTATATGGACATATTGCTCCATTATATGATACAATTCAAATCCTTCTAATACATATGAATTTTTCATTTTACCGTGATTTATGAGTACTCACACTGAAAATATATTAGAGCATTTTGACTGGCACCAGCATTTTATTTTTATTACACTGTCAAAATGTCTGATGACTCAAATGTCTGATGAGGTTCCTATCTGGAGGATATGCATTCATATAACAGATCATTTCCTTCGAACATTTAACGTCCATTATTTGTATTACTTTCAGCAGAACATTAATTCCACCTTTCAGCTCACAAAGACTCATTGGTCAACATTATGACAAGCGCATGGTTAACTGTCAGCTAGGATATGGGTATAATCATGGATCATGGAAATCATGGAATAAAGGTAATTTTCTGTTGCATTTTCATTTGACGTTTATGAGTATTTCTTCAACTATGGGAACTTTCATGTCCCAGGGGTTGATTTTTATTAAAATGAACAGATTTTAACTTTCTGTCTTTGGGTCATATGAAGATCAAATTATTTGAAAGTCTTAAAAGAAACTTTGCACTATTTTTGCTACTTTTCATTGCCTTTTTTTGCATAGACTTTGTGCTACTCTTTGTCCTAGACCCAAACTTTTAATCTTAAAACATGAAAATAGATCTTAAAAATATTAATTTATATTTTATAAGCTATGATAATTTAAACACAAAGTGAAACAATCATAAACCTTTTCAATTTTATTGTGAGAAAATTTATATATTTTTACGCAAATTACCACAGTCCCTCAATTGTGGTGTAATTTCCAAAGCCAATAACTTTGCCACAAATAAAGTGAAGAACATGCTTGAGATGAAATATGAGACAAAATCTGTATTAATTTAGTTATTCCATTAAAGATTTTATTAATATTTTAAATAATTTTAATATTATTTATTTATATATATATATATATATATATATAGGCCTATTATATTTTATATTTTCCCTTTTTTAATTTTAATTTAATTTAATTTAATTTAGTAAAAGATAGTCACTTTTGCTGTATACAAAATTATATATGTAGTAATTTTAAATTACAGTAATTTTTATTTCTTGTATTTTTTTAATTTATTTTAGTTTAAGTTATTTTAATAAAGTTAAAAAAAATTAAAATGAAAAATGCCTTGGCGACTAAATGAATGTATGTGTGTGTGTGCATATATATATATACACAGATATACACACACACACATATATATATATATATATATATATATATATACGTTCATTTAGTTGCCAAGGCAGCATTTCTCATTTAAATTTTTTTTTAACTTGATGTACTAAAATAACTATATACGTATATATATATATATATATATATATATATATATATATATATATACACACATATATATATATATATATATATATATTTTAATTTTAATGTTTTATTTATAATAACCCTGGAGTAAATATATAATTATAAAACAAAGGAACAATGGTAAATATCACTTGATATTCACCAACAGAACAGAATATATTTATTGTACAAAATTTCCAAACAAGCTGTAATTTTGAAAGACAAAAGAATCAGATATTTTATTCCAGAAATATTTAAAATGTAATTTCCACCACTGAGATGTGGTAGAAATGACATTGTGGTGGAAAATATTTACTAGGGCCAAAAGCTGAAGCAACACCCTCCTATTACACACTGTCATCAGTCAGCGTGTAAATTGATAACCCAGTTTTGGTGCTTTCCTCAATCCAAAATACATTCAGCTTTTACTATGTCATTTCCTCTGGCTATTTGCCTCTAGACTCTCAGCAACAAACAGAAGAAACGGGTATGAATGAGCTCAGTGTCTCTGTGGGTGCCGGCAGAAGGAAGCAGCACAGACGAGGTGGACGGCCAACAGCAGGGTGGAGCTGCTCTGGAGCCCCTCTAGACTCTCGGTGCTGCGCTCATGAGGTGTTTCTGGACAGTGACAACAGGCTGGAGCTCATGCAGGAACATATCCACAGGCAATCGTGTATATGAAGCCTGTTGCCAGGCTGCAATGTCGTCTCGGGGCAGAGAGTGCCGGTGGTAGGTTATGGTTTTTAGCGGCGGTGCCCTGGCTCCCAGAGTTAAATTACCCCTTCTGGATATTAACAATTGCTTTTCTCTTCCATTTTGCAGGGGTTATGTTCTCAGGTTTCTTGAGCTTTAATAAATATATCTTTCTCAAGGTTAGTGCATTTTGTATTTTATTCATGCGGCTGCAACCTGTGGCCTCTGTATTCAACGTCTCTCAAAGGACCAATGAAAAACTGCACTCTGTTTTCAAATAGATTTGAAGCAAAGAAGAAGACCATTAAAGAAAGTTATATTCCTGAAAGATTTGGAAAGTTAGAAAGTTCATTTCAGGACCATTATTTGCACTTTAGTTCAGTAGTCTGGGTGAAAAGTCATTTGTTAAACATATGAATAGAGAGCGGTGGAGCACATATCTCAGCGTGACGATAAGAAAACACCCAGTAGGGTTTCGAATCAGTGCTATGAGCGGCCACAGGTCTTAGAGCTGACATCTCCCTCTGAATGAAGCCCATTTTTCATCACAATGTAGAGCTTTGACATTAAATCGATTCCTAGTTGACACTGTAAAGTATAATATAAGACAGAAGAATGATTAAATATTCTCAGTTAAGTTCTGTCCTTTTTTAAAGGGATAGTTGACTCAAAAACTCAAAAATTTTGTCATCATTTACTCACCCTCATGTCAAACCTGTTTGATTTTTTAATTATTATTTTTCAAATGCTTTCCTAATTTGGTGCATTTAAAAATTTCTTGTAAATCTTTATTCTGCTATATTACCACCAGATCTTGGATTCAATCTTTTTTGCAAACTTGTTTTCTTTATATTAGCACGGGTTTTGTATTTCTTTTTGGAACTGACTGATCGGAGGTCTCATTGATCTGAGCTTTTTTTGAATAAAAAAAAAAAGCATTTTTGTGGATCATTTTGCCAATATTCACACAAAATCTGAGGTGCATGAGCTCAGATCAATTTATTTATATTTATTTATTTATTTTTAAAGTTGTTATACCCCGTGTGAGCAAAGTCAGTAGGTTTTAGTTCAATGCAATAGCATTTACTAGTATTTTTTTTATGAAAAAGAAAATCCTCTTCAGGTCAAAATGAATAAATGTAATGTACAATGTATAGTTTATTTTATTAAAACCATCATTTTAAATGACATTAAAACATTTAAATTTGAAATTAATGAATATGACAAAATTTTGGATATTTCAACTCTAAACATTAACACAGCTTCAGAAGATTTGGAATATAGTGTATAATAAGTCATATGGACCACTTTTATTATGGTGATTTTTTGCCATTTGGGCTTGGTACACAAAAAAAAAAAATTGTAAAAATAAGGCACAATGTACTGTATAATTTGAAGGATTTTTTCCATATTTATTTTTCGCAGGTGTTTTACCAGTATTCTGAATTTTACACTGCATTGCCTTGTGTCTCAGAGTTAATGGAAATGTCTGTAAAATTAATGGATAATGTCCCGTGTAATGAACTGCCAGTACTTTTTCTGTTATTTTGCAGATTTATTTTTTTTACAGTGTAGCCCAAGTTCCACTCACTTTTATTTAAAAAAAAAATAAAAAAGCGGCCAGTACGTGCAAGGTTGTGACTGTATGATGGTAAGAAAATAATGACAGAATCTTCCTTTTTTGGTAAACTATTCCTGGCCAAGCTAGATACTCAAGCTACCTTGTTTGTCCTGCTGGCTAGCTGTCTTCAAATCACAAAAGCATCCACCAAGCAGCCAGGCTGAGATGCCCATGCTTTATCAAACTGACAGGATGAGATGGAACACAGCTCCAAAAGTTTGGCACGGGAGGGAAGCACAACCCAGAACCCTTCAACCTGATAAACAGACCTTATATCCAGTTTCTGCACTCCCATCACAAGCATCTGATTACTTCCATTCTCTACGAGGTCACAGAAATCCTCTTCCTCCTTGAGGAGAGCAGGAGACTGTAAGTCCTCATTATATTCTCTGTTTCTTCTTAAAACTCTCCACGTGTGGTCTAATCGTATTACCCAGCTCCTTATTACCGGTGGTATTAGACAGAACATCAGTTCTGATGAAGGGCTTAGAGCTTAGCTCTGTTTCTCAGCATTAGTGCTGAATAACAGGGGGTCTCCTCTACACATTATGGTTGATATGCTTGTCAGTTATGTGCTGTTTTCTGTATTACACTTCAGGTAACCCAGTAGGACTTCAGTCCTTAAGCCACAGATGTTTCTCTGTGTATTACACAACCTTTCTGTAGTTCTAACACACCTACTCTTGTGTCACTGTTTTAGAGCAATAAACACAAACACACACAAACTGCACACTGACCTGTTACACATACATTAGGTCAAATAATCAGAGTACTTTTTGATTACTTTTAGCATAACTCGTTTATCACATTGATTTAAATAGGTTAATGTTGTACCATACTGATATTAAAATGCACAGAAAATATATTCCATTTATTAACAACATAAAGTGAATTAAGCATTACATTGTCAAGGTTTCCCAAACTGGGGTTTGTGAAGGAACTGCAGGGGAGTGTGAGTTTAATGAAAAGCTAATAAATAATTAAGTCATAAAAATGTTACATTAAAATAACTTCAATCTAAATAAAACACTTAATAAAAAATAAAATATTTTGTTTACCTGCATGTCATGTAGGCATCTTAGAGAGGAACATTTAAAAAATGAAAAAGAATTAGGGAGAATTAATAAATTATGAATAATTTATTGCTATTGTGTGAATATATGTAATCAAGTAATCAATAAAAAGTAATTATTAAGTAATTACTATTATTAAATATATTATTCTGTATGTGTGTGTTTGAAAACTGCAAGAGATTGAACTGTTACAAGTTTTAAAAATGCAAGACTGACACAACATATTTGTTGAAAACATGCTTAAAAATTATTAATAAAGTATTACATAATAATAAATACATTTCAAAATATGTGTGTGTGTTCTCATGTGCTCATGCGTTTTTGATTAATGTTTTTGACATTACCAACACAATCTAATAACTATTTTATGTTTCACTGAATTGGTGGCTAATTTGTATGAATTCAGATATGTCATTCATATGTTTTCATAAAATAATGGCCCACCTTCATGCTTATAATTTGCAAAATACTTTTCTCCCCAAATAATGTTGATATAACTACTTATTTCATATCTTTATTATATATTATACAATTATATATACTAAGTTGACTTCAACAATGCTAAATTTAAGAAGCTAAACTTAAAATAAATTGCCCCATGTCTCCATGCATGCAAAACATCCACAGAAAGAAGCCAATTTAACACATAGTCATTTTAAAAAATAAATCTCATTAGGAATTTCTACCCTTAAGTAAAACAATTTCCAGTTATATGCAGTAAAAAGCAACAGGACTAAAGAGTAGAGAAAAAAAAAATGGCCAGCTACGGGGAATCTGACAGAGAGCTGACAGCAGCAAGCCAAGAGACTAGATGCTTCAGCACAAATCCAAAGGCACAATGGACTGGCAATTTAATGAAATAATGAAAAATTAATAGAAGTCGCTTCAGGTTATCATGCCTGAGCTCTAGCGGTGAGTTTCTAGAACGGCTGATGGAGTCTGTACCTGACTACAGGGGGAAAAGCGAGACGATAAGCAAAATTAAACTAATAGAGCCGCTCTGCTGTGAGCAGAAACCTGCTGCTGTTTTCTTACCGCTGCATTAATTAGTCTGACCTTCTACTCATTACTGCCAGTGTGTTTCAGCTAAAGCAGCATTAAAGAGCCCCTCAGCAAGTGTGCATAATATAACTTGCCACCTACTTGAAAATGGGGGAAGGGCATTTTAACCAAAACAAGAAGTTATGGCACATTAAACAGTGCAGAAATAAGAGACGAAAACATTCATTTCTGTCAACAAAATGGTCTCTTAACAAAATACCAGTATCACAGCATTTATACAAAATTTAGCTTTACAATCTTGCATATATTGGGCCCTCAATTAAGATGCTCTCCAGACGTTCTCAGAGCAGTTCTTGCTGAATCGAAGCCTAAGATGTTGCTTGCCAATGTGATCTCATTAGTAGTTAGAGGTATTTGTAATATGCAAAGCCTGGTTTTAGCACACATACACTTTCATGAACTGAAATGTACATTATCAACTTATTGCAAGCATATGAATAAAGCATTTTTGTGTAGGAACAGAGACATGTAAAAGTTTGTTAGAATTAATACATTGATTTTACTGTATCTTCAACTATATCTACTATGTATTTACTACTGTTTTTGATCCAGAATATAGCACAACATATTGTGAAATATTATTAAAATGCAATCATTTCAAAATAAGATTTTTTATATGTTAATATATATTTTAAATTGTAATTTATTCCTTTAATGGCAAAGATCAATTTTCCAGCTTTCTATGTCAAATGATCCTACAGAAATCACTTTAATATGCTGATCTGGTGCTCAAGAAGTATTTCTTATTATTATCAGTATTGATAACAGTTGTGCTGCTTATATTTTTGTAAATGATTTTTTTTTTTTCAGGATTCTTTGATGAATAGAAAGTTCAAAAGAACAATATTTTTTTGAAAAAGAACTTTTTTGGTCAGCCACTTTTGATCAAATTAATATCCTTGCTGAATTGAAGTATTATTTTCTTTTTTTAACCCCACACTTTTAAACATTACATATATAGAAATGTTTATGCATACATGTATATTAGAAAATATAGGGGATTTGTAGAGATTTTTACTTTTTTTAAAGTTACAAATACTTTCACATTTTAGATGCTGTCAATAAAAAAATTAAAAATATTGTACATTTCAGAGTATATGAAAATGTATGTTTAAGTTTTACATTTTCTACCTATAAATACTAATGAGATAAGGCTGTTTTTTGCAACTTTTATTAATAAGACAATGGAAAGATTGCTGAACGATAGAGAGGGTGGTTCAGGAAATAAAACAACACACAAGCACCACAACGCACACGCCACCCACCTTAGTCGAGACATTGTTTTCAAAGATTGCTATTGATTATTGCAGGGTGAAACCACCAGTTTGTCAGGCTGATTTAATAAAGACGTGAGCGTTCAGCGCTCTCTAAACACTCTTGAAGTGTAAAATATTATGTTTGAGTTCAATCTGATTTTTATCAAACACTAACTACAGCAGGATTGACGCATTTCCTGTTTATATTGAAAACCACAAATTAGCAGAAAGAAGAGCAGGACTCCGTCGGCATAAAACACAGCACCAAAGATCTGTCGAAACCTATTATAACTTCAGAGCATGCACGTTTTATGATGTGTTTTCACATCACACAAACCTGGTGAGGCAGGATGTTTCTCTGCAAGGAGAGAATAAGAGCCCGAGTTCACAAATGTCAACAAACCTCGACCGACAACACAGCAGGGATGCAGGAGTCAGCCAGCGAACAGGCCAAACATCATATTACCATACCATAAAGATTAGCCAGAAAGCAGACGGATGTGTTTTTTGTATCCCAGCCTCTGTCATAACAGCGCCCACACGGAGAGATTCAATCACGTCTCATTCTGTTAATGTGAGAGCAGCCAAAACTGGGCCTAATTACCTCTCCAAACAAATCACCTGAACTCCGCATCAACGATGGCTGACTTGTGCATGAATTCACTTACATACTACACCTCGTAAACCTTTCGTAGTATATTAGGAGGTAGTCATAACTGTGGCAATCATCCCCCCGGAGGACGTTCACCGCTCCAACTGGAACGAAACGCTTCTGATAACACAAAGTAATTTGACTGGCATTTCGGAGTGTGTCCATTGCTGTTCATTACACGGCAGGCAAATGACTTCAAATATGCTTAATCTTCAGCACATTTATGTTCTCTATAATGCAATTTAAATGGAGTGATACACACTCAGTAGCACTTTTTGGATGGGATTAGTTTTCTGCATAATGTTTCAGTTATAATTACTAACAGGACATCTGTGATTTCATGAAGTGATTCAAACAGAATTGGCATCTGTTTGGATGCATCACAAAAATGATGACAATATTTACATAATTAAATGACATATTAATTAAGGTAAGGATCATACCTGATGTGATCAGACTCTTTTTACTGATTTAATTTTACATTTTAAATTGGAAGGGATGCCAGCAGTACTTGAACCACAAACTTATTTTATCCAGAAAGTTGGCTAAATCTATAATTATGCTTTTCACAAGTTATTTTAGTATCATGAATATACAATAATAGTTTTTAATAATATTTTGAATTAGTTTTCATTTGTATATTTTCCCTTTTAAAGTTTCAGTCATTGTGTTGTGTTTTTATCATTTATATGTGCAGCATGTTTCTGCTTCCACTCAAAATAGGAATTTTCAAATTGGTATAATAAATGATCTGTGGGGTATTTTGAACTGTAACTTTACAGACACATTCTGGGGACACCTGAGACTTATATTACATTGTAAAAAGGGGCAAAATAGGTGCCCTTTAAAGCTATAGTAAAAGAAGAGAGAAATGATGCCTTGGTAATAGCTGGAATAATATATTAATTTCATTCAAGTAACAATTATATACAACAATATATATATAGTTTTAATTTTAGTTTTAGTTAATGATAATAAACCTGATCCAGACAGGATTCGTGAAAAAAAAGTATGTCTGTGATAGTCTGTGATCTATATAGAGTGGACATAATGTGCACACTGCATGTGCATTGTAAAGATATAACGATATAAAGAATATAAGAGATATTTTAAAAATTATTTATTCATGCCTAATTCTCATGAAATATTGCCTATCCGTAGGGAAAATTTATAGACAAGTGATTAAGATATAAATCTGTTGAACACAGACATTTTAAATGCCATTGCATAATAAGACAAGGACTTGACACAACCAGCCTGAGAAATGAGCTTCCTCATTAGCAAAATAAGAGAGCTGACATGATAAAGTGTTATATTAAAATAATGGTTTTATTGTTCCATTTTTACAACTGGACTGACATTTATCAAAAGGTCACAGACAAAAGTGAAATACTGCGATGTTCAAGGACAGCCAGAGGACGAGGAGAATTCAGTAATTGGGCATTAAATGCTTGAAATGTTTTAGTCTCGCCAACAAACCGCAACTGTATAATGTCACAAAAAGTCTCATATTTTGTCTCCTACGGCCTCTCTGTCGCTCACACGCCAATGCTGGACGACGACGACGGGCTGTTTGTCATGAAAATCTGTAATGACCAGAGACAGTCAACAGCATTTACGGACCCACAGGCATCCTAACAAGTCTGTGCATTATTATCATCTGTTTGCCGAACTGACCCAAAGAGCAGCTCTGTCAAAAGATAAACCCTAATTACTTTGGCTATCAGTCTTCTTCTGTTTGTCCACATTCTCCTGGGCTTTTCTATTCAATCTAATTGAACAAAAGCACCACATGTAAAGGCCATAAACATGTCCTCCGAGAACATGCTCAGGCCTAATGGTGAGCTAAACGGCTCCCTTGTAGCTCATTAAGTGCTTAACAGCCAAAACCAGAATATAACGAGAATAAAGGATGCCTTCAATCTAAATCGAGGGCGCTTTTAATGTGGAGATGCATCTCTGCTGTAACTCACGGTCCAGTTCAGTTGTATGGCCGAACAATTGCGGTTATGTGAGCTCTAATGGTCCATCCAGAGAAACTACTATGTAATTCTTGTAAAATGAGGCCAGGCAGACAATAATGATTTTACGTGTTCATTATTAAATTAATAATTCTTATTCAGTGATAGTTCAAGTAATTACATTCTAACAAAGCTATAAGTTGATAAATTAGTGTCTAAATTCTTTCAATCAGCAAAGCATCAATATCCATGCTAAAAAAAAATTCTTAAACGGCCTAAGCAGGTTGGTTGGATTTAAAAGGGTTTTGGGCACTAGCTGGTTATACTGGAAAACCAGCCTGGCCTGGCTGCAAAGCCTACTAGACCAACTTAAACCAGCTTAGGCTGCTTTAAGCTTTTGATGCCCCCCCCCCCCCCCTTTTTTTTCTTCAGAAAAAAAACATAAAAGTCGGTGCCGAAGCCTCGTGGGCCATGCATTGACATACGGGGCTATTGCTCTTTGGCCGCCCCGAGTTCGAGTCCCGGCTCGTGGACCTTTCCACCCCACTTCCTGTCATCTCTGCACTGCAAAAGCGCAGAAAATAAATCTTTAAAAAAAAGAAAGAACATAAATACGTCATGTAATGGTTCTCAAATTGCCATACGAAGTACCTCCAAGATGATATAGGATATTGTGTAAAGTGCTATACAAATGAATTTTAATTGAATTTACTTGAATATGCGGCATACCTTTGTAAATTTTGGAAAAATTAAAACAAATATTATTATTATTATTTTTACATATTTTATATTTTTTATTTCTTAAAAGTGTAAAAAAAAAATTAAAAATAAATTGAAAAATAAACATTTTAAACTCTGGAAAATAATTAACTTATTTTTAATTTTTCCATTTTCTTCTCTAATTTCCTATGTATCTATATTAAATATACATATTGTATTTTTATTGCTATACATTAAGCATGCCCTTTTGCTTATACAGATGTATAAAATGGACCAATCAAGGAACTGATGGGGGTCTTACAAAAGGCATTAGCTGATTTATCTAAACTGCAGGAATACTGATACTAATCAAATCAAAAAGTGGCATTATAATACTCACAGTCCTTGCATTGAAAGAGATACCAATGCTCAATTCTGAAAAAAAAAAAAAAAAATTGGAAAATCATTGGACCTCTGTAGTAATTCAAGCTTCTGATTTGATCCGATTTGCCCTGAAAAGAAATTCTCTATATTATGATGATATCAGAGCTTTACTAATGCTTTTTACGTGCTCTTCATAATTCACAGAAGCATACAACCACACTGCACAGAACAATGTGCCACCGGTGTTTCCTTCCAGAGGGAGTTGGAGTGACCATACTGGAACGAGCTAGTTGGTGATAAGCTTTCATTAATGCTGAGCAGTTCAGCGGGGTTTGTCAAGCAGGGGATAAAAAGCGATCAGATGCAATTAGGCATCAGGAGAGCTCCGGTAATTGTATCATTTTTATCGTCAGCATGCTTTATTGCCCCACGTCTCTGAAAAGCAAGAGTCTGCAAATTACAGCATTAGAGCCGGTACTCATCTCATGGCCTGCATACTGCTTGCTTATTAAAGTACCGTCAGTGCAGCCACTCACCAGGCAGAGTTGATGAATCACCAGCTAATCACCTCCCTTTGCCCTGCTCCTTCATCTCCATACAGACTCCATCTCCTTTCCTAAACAATCCAGCTGTTTCTGTCTTTTCCCCTCAAGCATCCTGTTCTCCACACGATACCATACAGCATAAAGCGGCAAACAGCTCGGCAACATGCGATAAACTGCTGTTTCTCCACAGTGACAGCCTATAATGACCTCCAATGCAAAACTGAAATCTACTCTCGTTAATATTTTTAAAAAAATAAATAAATTAAAAAAAATGTACCTATGGTTTTCAAGCAATCTGATTGGTTCTGTTGGAAAACAACCCAATATTTAAACCAGTTTACAGTAAATCAAGTAGGCAGTTATCGCTCTCTTGTGTGCCGTTACAGTCCAATCCAGCAGGTAGCAAAAATGTGCCGTTTTTACTTAATGGCAATTGCCAAAGCAACTTAAAAGGTTTGTTTATGCCATCTATTGGACTGAAGTGTCAAACACTGGATGCTTTCTGCGAATTTACTGTAAAATTATTTAAATACTGAGTTGTTGTTCTCCAAAAAGCTTTAGGAAAAAATGATCAACAGCATTTACTTCTTTGCTGATAGTCTTGAGTGCATTATTAATATCACAATGAAATGTAAGAAGCAACAGATATTTTCTTCCTTAATGCGACGTACATCTGAGTGGCTTGATTCTAACCATTGGTTGTTGACTGGATGTTAAGATGCGGATGTTTCACTCAAAAATGAATGCACCAGAGGGTCAAGTTGATTAAATATTAAGAGGTTAAAAAACATATACATGGATTAACTGTTCACAACAGGAACTATAAATTGCATTTAAAAAATAGATAGGGTGAAGTTTCATTTCATGCCAACTTTAGGTGATAAAGTGAGCCACTATGTGCTGGTATTGTATTAAATTTAGCAAAAAGTACAATCATTAAATTATCTACTTTTGTGTTCTCCAGAGGCAAAAAAGAACTATAAATCAAAGTGAATAAATGTTAACAGAATTTATATTTTAAGTGAACTATTCCCTGAAAAACACTCCATTACTAGTGCAAAAAGATCTACTGCTGTTGTAAAATATAAGAAATTAAGACATTCAGAAGACAGGGCTATTTTTAATGGCTGTCAATGATGAAAAATGCTTGTTTGGAGCCAACATCTGGTGTAGTTCCAACATCTACCAGCAGGGGCAAACAGAGGCAGTGCTAACCAGCCAAATCTTGAGCCCTGGTGACAGCAACTACAATGTCGAGTTACATTGTATCTTGTGACATACAATACTTCTAATCCAGTCCTAAGGGATCAACCAAATGGTGTCCCCACAAGGGGGCGAGTGCACGAGAAACCCAGTCTGAACGGTGACTCATAACTTTATGAAAATAGGCAGCGGGGAGACCTGGGGAGAGGAAATGAGATTTCCTCAGTCTGTCACCGGATAGACAGGGTCGCTGAGAGGAGAGCGGGGTTATGTTTTATGAGGCTTTCTTTTTCTCCAGCTTTCATCGCTCATGTGTCACTGTTGAAAGAGTTCATAAGAGCTGCGGCTTCTGAGTCTAATGTCCCATACACTGCCCTCCGCTTCCAGTAATCCTTGGGTCATCTGTTCAAATCCAACCAAATGCAGAATCAATCTTGGCTTTGTTTAACGTCTTTCTGAGTGATATAAACAATGGTACTGAAAATCCCCTCCTTATTTCACCGTTTTGTTTGTGCTGGCACAATTCAGTGCAACAATGTGTTATTCATATCAAGAGATTGAGTAAGTGCACGGGGGAAAGCGAAATTCATCCCCCACAAAAACTGCCTGAATTCCCACCATATAAAACAGAGCTTTCATTTTGATTTCCATCCTGTCAGAGGAAAGAGCTATGGTGTTATTCCTACAGTCGACTTTTCCTTTGGATTTCTGTTTTGGATGAATAGCAAACTCTTTTTTTCTGGCGAAATTAGCTCAACGTGCAATGGCTGCAGGTGCTGGCTCCCGCTGACAATGACAGGCCATTTCATCTTACGCACTCCCGCACGTTCCTTGCAGTGGATGAAAGCATCGTTTTCGACGGCCATCCATTTGCTCCAAACCCTGCATGGTAAGCACACCACTAAAAGGCTCTTGAAAACACGGGAGCAAATCTGAATCAATCTGTTTGTTTACTCTGGGTATGACAAACATGAATTCTCGTTTCCAAGCAGTGGGATATTTTTAAGTGTATTTGTCCTCAACAAATAACAATGTCATGGTTACCTGGAGGGAAGATTTCCCCGAAAACAAAATTTCAGATGGCAAGTAATTACACTGGCTTGACTATGAAGCCAACATTAATATAAAACTGACCTATACTTTTCAAAATATCAAATATTTAGACCTACAATGTCATTAAAAATGTGTCTAGACAATATAATGTCACAGATATGTTTTTATAATCATATAAATAATGAAGTAATCATATAATCCACCCACAACCTATAGCATGTTTATTTACATAAAAGGTCAAAAATTACATTTAAGAAAATAAATGCATTATTCTTTTTCAACCCACATCTGTTACTATGGAATTGAATAATAAATTCATTTACATTGTCATCCCTGTTGCTTGTTATATAAACACTGATATATGAAATTGGATTGAAAAAGAGCCAGGCTGTTTATACAGTCATATAAAGCGACCGTAAGCTTGCAAACACGCGATTAAGAACATTCTTCACACATTTTATATCTTGATCTTGCATTTGACCTTGTGTGAACATGCCACAGGACAATAAAGCTGTGCATAACAAAATGTAGACATCATTATTCATGTCTGCTTTAATGAATCTACAGTTTATAGTTTGTGCACAGCAATGTCAAACAAAAGAAAAAACTCAATTTGACTTCGATTACTAGAGGATCGAGCAAAAATCAACTGCAACATAAACAGACCTACATCTGTTTTGCTTTGCTAAATACTAAATGACAGGCTGAAGTTACATAAAATCATCAGTCATTAAAAGAAAATGACCAATTATGTGACCGAGTAGCTTCACGCGCAGACATCAAAGAAAGGATTCGTGTGAAAGTGCATCTCTTTCTCATTATTGAGCTGAACCTGTCCTGTGGTTTTTCTCATTTCAGCAAATGAATCATTTGTGCAGATGTTTCATGCCAATATTCATCCGCAGAATCTTTCTTCATGAGAACAATGCAAGTCAACAGACCTGAAACATCACTTTCAAATGTATACATTTATGTAAATTGAAACAAACTGTTTACGATGGTCTCATATCAGAAGTTATCTTCACCATGCAAATATTCTCCATTCAGCAGTCAGTCAAGTGTCTCATAAATATTCTCATTTGCTTTAAAAATTGACATCTACAGGTTTCCAATCTTGCATTCATATAGGCCCTATTGATTGTTCAAAGAACAACTGAACAATTTTGCTAATAGAAAGACCCATACAGTAGCTACTAGTTAAAGGGGTCATATGATGCGATTTCAAGTTTTCCTTTCTCTTGGAGTGTTACAAGCTGTTCATACAGTGGCCGAGAGAGCTCAACATGCTGCAAATAGAAAAAAATACCTGCAAATTAAGAAAACAACATCGTCAATTTTACAACACACGCTGCAAATGCTCACAACACAACCAAATAAAGAAACGCACTGCAAATAAAATTATTTGGTTGTGTTGTGAGCATTTGCACCTGCTGTCAAACTGATGAAGATGTTTTCTTGATTTGCTGGTGCTTTTTCTATTTGCATGTGTTTTCTGAAGTTGCAGCGCATTGAGCTCTCTCGGCCTCCGTATGTTCGTGCATAGATGAGATCCCTAAAGTTGCAAAGACTAAAGTCTCAAACCCAAAGAGATATTCTTTATAAAAGTTAAGACTCGTCCACTCCCCCCTAAAACGGCTCATTCAAACACACCCCCACATGTCTACGTCACAATGTGGAAATATTTGCGTAATGCCGCCCAATGTTCATGCAAAGAAAGAAGGCGTGGTTTCAGTAACCGCAGTAGTGTTGATGAAGCCATGTCAGGGAGACGCTGTGTGTTTCTATGCGAAAGCAAAAGCACTTTATTTGGGCTTCTGAAAGTACATGCAATTAGGAATCATTGTTATGATTTGTTTACAACAGAACAGCACAACCCAAATGTTCGAATTTGTCCAACGCATTTTATGGACGAAGTAGAGTACAAGGCTGGCTATGCACGACGGCTATTTCTAAAAAAAGGGGTCAATTCCGACTTTGCTATGACAATCTGGCGCTTCTGAATCAAGGACTGTAAGTATGTTTTGTTATTAGTTCAAGTATTTGCTATTTACTGTTCAAATGCAGAGTTTTGCGCGTCGTGTGAGTGTGTGTGTGTGAGGGGAACAGGGTCATATCACAGCGGAGTGTACAGCCCATACTGTACTGCAAATACATATGAGCATCATCACTGTGTCTGTCACGCGACTCTGTTCCCCTTTCGGGCTTGAACTGATAAAACTAACAAGAAAGCTGAAGCTCACGATTATGGTAAGGGGCGTTACATTTCTGAAGCATGCTTTTGGTGTTCGGCCAATCACAATGCACTGGGTCAGTTGGCCAATCAGAGCAGACTGCACTTGTTAGAAGGAGGGGCTTTGTAGAAAACGACGCGTTTGAAAGAGAGGTGGGGCATAGAGGAACTACAATAATGTACAGTATTTGAAAAATAATGTGTTTTTTGAACATTAAAGCATGTCAACATATTCTGTTACACCAAATACACAAAATAATGATCTTTAAAATAGCATCATATGACCCCTTTAACTATATTCTTTTCAATCCTTTGTTTACAACGTCCTTATTTCAGGTGAAATATGAATAGCCCAGTAAGCCCACATAAGCATTTAATCAGTTACTCTGATTCATTCTACAAAATCACTTTATTCAGACAATTTAATTTAATGAACTGATTCAAAACAATAGCCAAATCAACCTCCATCTAAAGCTAAACATGTATTTAAATGCAGCTGTTCATTACTGTTTTTGACTTTAGGTTCACATTTAATGACATCTAACAACTGAATATATTAAGAACTCAAAAATGGTTCCAATGAAATTATCTATTATATTATTAGATAATTAAATATTTTAATATGTACTGCATTCTCTTCAATGTATTTAGCAACTTTTCAAACCAGGCACGTTGGAAGAACATGCCTGTGGTCATATTTCTGTCATTACAATCATGCACTTATTTGTGCGTTTTATTACATTGATTGTTGTATGTATCATGGCAGTTCAGAAATGAAATATCTGGTGAGTGGTGCACTGATTAATTCTGTCTGAAAAAAACATACCACCTACATTAAACCTAACTGATAGTGTTAGCAAAAGTAAATGTGATTAAAAACAAATTTCTTTTTAGCTTGTTTATTGTGACTTGTGTTTCACGGGACTCATACCAGATGAGCTAACAAGCAAGTTTACTTAAGTCACAAAAGCCAAACATATGGAGCTGGATATGTGATGTAAAGGTCAGAAATGTATTAGTTCAATAATGTTTTTTGACATAACAGTATTGTTGAATGAACCACATGAAAATGGTCTTTATAAATTGATAATTTACCAATGTAATCATAACTTCTGTGAAAATAAAAATTACTAGTGTTTTACTGCCACTGCTGTTCATTTCAGCTGGAAACTTGAGTGAATTGTATGCATAGGTACATTTTTGGAAATTTGCAAAAACATAGATAGAGGCACATTTTTTCCACTGAGCCCAGTGTTGCAACTTTTTGTTTGTAACTTGTAGTGCAGCTAATTATTTTTTTTTAAAGTGTATCTTGACTGTAGTTGAACTAGTTTAAATTCACCACAGAAATATTCTGACTGACAATCAAATTAGTATTAATGTTCTTTTTATATTCCTTCCACCCTGAATTGAATCCATATGCACATAATGAATTTACATATTGGTACAGTAGCTCTTATTCTTATTCATTGTATTACAACTTCATGATTCAGTCAAATAACCTTCAAATGGTGAATAAACTGGTTTTGCTACATAAATGCTGGAATAAACTCAGTGCATGTGTACCATTGTAAAATAGGGAATTTTTTCCCACCGCAACTCAAACACTAAAGGCTCAACCGAAAGAAATCAATGAATATAATTTTCATAGTTCCCTGTTAAAATGTTTGTGGTGATGCCAAGCATGGATGTGCAAACAGCCTCTGAGCCTCCATTTGATGGGGAATAATGATGGTGTTAAGCAGCTGCGATTTTGCATAGGCTTGTTTGACTTGAAAACTTCCCAAGGAGTCAAAGGCAGTCATCGAAAGCAGCAGTTCTACGCTCTTCCCCCCTTGGACTGAACAGTAATTACTATTGCAGCCCAAGCCACATCCCAGACAAAAGAGAGATGAGGAGGTGAAGAGAGAGGCAGGGAGCTGTAATACGAACTGCTGTCTCTTTACTAATTTCAATTAAACAGTCATAATTAGCATGAGCCACACTCTCCTGTGGATTACCATTTACTTTGTTTATCTGGAGTCACGCACAAAGATACACACACTCACAGAGACACCCTACGCATCAGTATCAACATTTCATTTTATCTTTTAACTATAACTCACAGCTAGTCAGTCTTCCAACATAAACATGATCATTGCTTTCATTTTCCTCACTATTCCTGCCATATTTTCAGGTCAACAGGCTTATATAAGTCAATGGGCGGCACCTCTTTTTGTGAGGCAAAAACATGTTACATCTTCCATATTGCAAACTCTAGGGAGGTACAAAATACAAATCTCCAAAGTCATTGTTGCCCACTGCGATATGGAGATCTGCGTGACCAACCTTGATGGTTTGCATATCAAATGTTCCCACCTGGACAAATCGTTCTCGCCACTAGCCATTCACCACGTCAATAAAAAAACCGTGATCATATGGGTAATATACCATCTTAAAGCTACACTACGTAACTTGTGGCCCTCCAGCGGTCTTACAAAAGAACTTTGTTTTGGTTGTGCTCTGGCATTGCACAGATAAATGTGGTGTAGATATGGATACACAACATTTTATCAGAGCAAATGAACAAATAAATATTTCCTGTAGTTTTGCCAACACAAACGTTCAGCTTCACGCTGCCCACAACCAGAACTAGTTTTTTTGTAATTTCCATCCCAGCAGCTCTCAAATACAATATAAATCATTCTTATAGGTTTATTCATATAGGTTCAGCATTTTTACAGTTTTACCGTGTAAGAAAAAAATGATATTATGCAAAATTAAATCAAAAACATTAAACAAAGAATTTTGTTACTGTAAATATTATTTAACTTGTCACTCTGAAACTTGGGTAACACTTTACAATAAGGTCCCATTAGGTACTGCAGAACCAAAAATGATCAATTATTTTACAGTATTTATTAATCATCAGTTAAAATACAGCTATTCGTTATTAATTTAAGTTAGCTAAAGTCCATTAAGTAATATTAACAACATTTGTTTTTAATTATTTTTTATTATTAGTTCATGTTAATTAGCCTAATGCATGTTACTTACTGTAAAGTGTTATCTAAAGTTGTATGGAAAATGCTACACACAGATTGTACAAAAAATCTACTGTAGTGTGACATTATATAGTATATTACGAATTTGAGCAAACTAATCCTTAAAAAAGATAAATAAATAAATCTCAAAAGACTTGACTGTTCATATTCCAGTGATAATTCGCTACAATATTAGGCTGTTTCACTCCACTTTAACAACGCTACAAGATGGAATTCTACTACAAGCAACCTAAATGTCTGGTAATAGTCCACTAAGAGGACTTCCACAATCTTCCACATCTTATGTCCACAACATGACCCCCACAGTTACCATACATTCCTCAGCCAGAAACACTCTCCACATCAGAGAAACAAATTCAGGTATCGTACATCCAAGCTCTGTCGAACTTTTCACAAACAAAATGAAGACAAATTAAATTCCCTTCTGAGCATCCCAGGGGGGGTTTATAGGGCAGGTGCCCCCCTCACCACCCACTAGAACCATTACAATGACCTTTACACGGTCATGGAAAGTTCTGGCATAGTCTCAGGATGTTAATAATAACATAATAATTTAAGGCAGATATTCACATCCCTCGGGCCAAAGCGGTCATACATATGCATGCAAAACAAATAGTCCTTGACCTACAGCTCACAGATTGTTTGTTGCTAAAAATCACATCTCGAATGAAATATTCATAGATGTCACATGCCTACACATATCTTATTATTGCACAACACTGCTTATGCATAGTTAAAATAAACTAGGGATGTACGCTGTTGCAAAAAGAGCCACTGAACTTGCAACGTAGTGAAGAACAAGCTCCATGCCAGCAAGAACAGCCGTCTCAACCCTCAAAGGAACCAAGAGGTCGGTGCCTGGTGATAAATATGGCATAGGTTATTTCTGATGGTAAACACATTAAGATAAAGCAAGCGTGCTGAAGGGCCTTCTGGGTGTCTACCGTGGAGAGTGTGAACTAATTAAACAGCTCTACAAAGCTGTGTTTGGACTGCACTTCCATAACCTGTCAGGGCCGTGTTGTATCACACCACAGGGAGATCAGCAGTTGACTAAAAGAGAATCACCTGAGGGCATTTATCCACATTCAGTAAGCTTGATGACATGGTTGGGCTGGGGTAGGTCAGACCACACACTGTCTGTGCCCAAAAAAGACAGAAACCGAACGGAATACAGATGATCTCTGGTGACCTGCCTGTGCTTTAATGAAAAAGAATACGTAATTCGCACATTTCAAACAGTCCTGTGCTGGTAACCCATCTCTGTGGTGCTGGAATATTAATATTTTGATTAGTCATCCCTGGAAATGTTCCAGACAAGGTTAGTCATTTCATCACAATGACAGAGCACTGATAAGAACCTTAAAGAACTGTTTTTTTTTTTTCTTGAAATATTTCACGTCTAAATGCAACCATGGAAACCGGAGCATGAACATTAAGACTAAAAAAAAAAATTCACTGAGTAAAACTCAAATTCCACTCTTGCTATTATAAACATCCTGACTGTTTAAACAGATAAACAGGAGTGCTTGAAGATGACAGCTAATTCAAGTGCAATGTTTTGTTTTCATTGCTCTTTTTACATGTATTTTTGCACACGTTGGGAAGACACTACAGGTGAATCTAGAGTAAAACCAAATTAATATTCCACTGTAAAAAAAAAAAAAAAAAAAAAAAAGTTGAGCCAACTTAAAATTTTAAGGCAACCAGCTTCAGCAGATTTTTGAGTTTTCTCAACTTGTTGTTTTAAGTTTATCCAACAAAAAGTTGAGAATCTCCTACAAAAATTAGTTGAGAAAACTCAAAAATCTGCTGAAGCTGGTTGCCTTAAAATTTTAAGTTGGCTCAACTTTTTTTTTTTTTTTTTTTTTTTTTTTTTTACAGTGTATAAGCTGTTCCTAAGAAACTCATAATACTCACATTATTACAATATTTTTTATATAAAAAAATATATTTAGGCAGTATCACACAGGCAAAAATGTTTTTACAGTCGTACCAATATTCAGAAATCGCAAGTATTATATTTCTTTAATACAACAGGTCAATAAACAAAAAGTTCATATTGTAACTTAGATTTTAGACAAAATATTGCCAGTCATTTTGTTTTTGCTGGGACCTCTATGATTTCAAACTCCGAGAAACACACAGTGAATGAATGAATATTTTGAGCATATCGGTTGAGTGAATAATTCAGTAACTCACTCGCTTTGTTTATTTCTACATGAATCAGTTTTTCAAACAAATCATTTGAATAAATGATTCAATGAATCACTCATAAAGACTTTAAAAAGAATTTAATGAATTAAGAATTTAAAAGAATAAAGAATTTAATGTCTCACTGACAAGGTTCGTTTCTATATGAATCAGATTTCAAATAAATAGGTTAAATTATTTAATGGCACACTCACGAAAAATCGCACCACTGATGCACAGACTGACAGAAATGTCAAATTTTACCTTTGCTGTCATAAACATCTTGATTTTTCATATTTCCTATGACAGCTGATTCAGCCACTAGTTTTATATATGATTTCCATTCAACTCTGATATTTATCCATATCCAGAAAAAAAACGAAACTAGCACTGCATCTTAAACAGAATATTTAATGTCAATAATTCTATATGTATATTTATAACATCTCATGCATGTTAATTACCCACAGTGATGACTAATATTACTTGTTGCTTGAATACATTTAACATAGTAGACCAAATCAATACCAAGAAGGCCAAATTGTGATGGATGCACTTTGTGCTGACACAGAGCTCTAAACTCAGTGGGATAGAGAGCTAAGAGCTTCCATAGCTACTGAATTAATGAGCATGGGTACTGCTGATTGGCCCCTTCTTTCCCTGCAGGGCAAAAGCAGCCCATGTCTCTAAAGCTCTGATTGATTAGCTGCTTATTATTAATAGATATGGGTTACGACTTTGATATGACCGGCCTGTTTGAAAACACACACGTGTATAAAAATAGTACAAATATGCATATTGAAGTATGCATAATCAAATAAGAGTAAACAGAGTCAAGAATAGAGTTTGAACAGTTTGCCTAGTAGTAAACAACTGTTCTGTGAAGTAGAATTTCTTTGTGTGAGATGAATGAAATTGAGTCTTAAAAGTAGCATGTAGTTTATCAGACTCAATTTCCCTAGTTGACAAGTCTCGGCAGTGCATGCTCTTCAGGATTCAAGGTTGCTAAAGGCTCTAGCCTTAAAGCCCTAATCAGTATGTTGGAATTGACTCTTTGAGCTCCACACCTATTTACCATGGAGCACAACCTTGAGACACCACAAAAAAGGAGTGAGAGGGAATTTAGGCTCTAGTGCAGCTGTCCAGTCACAGTGCAGGACCCAAGGGAGGACATGAATTGTAAAGAGCTAGAGAGAGATCGGTATGGATGAAGGCAAATCTTGGTGATATTGTACCCTTCTGATGTTTTATTAAAACAAGGAACATTAATAACAATAAGTTAAAATAAAAACTAAATTAAAATAAATGTCTTTTTTTCCCTTCAATGTATATACATTATATACAGTGTGTGTGTGTGTGTATATATATTCTGCATATATAAATTGAATGAGAAAACTGAAGATTAGAGAGAGAGAGAGAGAGAGAGAGAGAGAGACTGATATATTAACTGGTGGCGGAATTATTTATATCATTGGTTATATGAATTTGATTGGCTTTTGAATTGAGTTTCTTGTAATAGACATCTCTGGAGTACAAGTATGACAGTATGAAGATTTATCTTCTCTAAAGTGAACATCAGGACACACTAAAGGTAAGTATTTTATATATACACACCCACACACACCAAACAGTATAATAGCAAATGAATATGACAAAAATCCATGCAATGTCCATGACACACTATTTTTGTAGTACAGAATAATAAAAAATGTAGACCTAGAAACATCTATTTTTGTCCATGTTTACAAAACGGTGCAAGTAATCAGGATGTAAATGTTCTATTAAATCATTCTGTAATATCTTTCATAACAGTTGAGAAACTATGTGCAAATGTTTAGTAGAAGTTTAAATTTCTGTGCCAAAGTGATGAAAAACACTCATTTAGATTAAACACAGCTAATTAATACATACACCAGTGTGCATACATAAATATGAAATATAAACATCTTTCAACTATATATAATCAGTCGAGAGGGCTGTAAAGAAAATGAGCACAAAACCAATTTGGTTTTAATTTTTGTCATTAGTCTCTTACCTTTATGTTTTTAGTACCAAAGTCCTGAATTCTCCGCATGCAGAGAATTTTTTAAACCGTCATATATTTCTCCAAACACTATAAATGTCATGAGAAAAAAACACTTTAAATTCCAAATGTTTTTTTTTTTTTTCTGGATCCCAGGAGGATAACATGAACAAATCCAACACGGATGAAACACAAGCAAGTCCAAGACTTATAATGTCAGCTCAGTTCAGATCAACTCATGTTGCTTATAAGACCAACCGCTCCACTGCATCTGCAGCCACGCTAAACAAAAGATTTCTTCGTCAACACCATACAATAATCTGAAGAAAAACAAGATCTCACTTGTTTAAGATTTAGCCTAACATTTGTTCAGGAAAAATAAACGACAAAGGTACAAATGCTTTTTTGAGGTTATACCAAATTCAACACCACACTGAATCAATCACTCTTTGGGTCCCGAGGCCAACGATCAATCACCATTTGTTTCTACGCCCCAATGGATCTATATTAATTCAAAACAGTTGACAGTTAATTATAGTCACACGCAGTTCACGATCTCCCCAATAGCCCTTAAATACAGAGGGAAAGGGCTGATGGGAAAACTTAAGATGCCAAGACAAAGAAAACTCTGGACTTGGGTGCAGAAAATATTGTGAACACATCCTTCTAGTATCACTGCTTTATCCATCTGGATTCACTCTGTCAGCTACAATGAGCTCATGCCTGTGTGTGTTTCACCAGCTCAACACTATCCACAGAAATAACAGCTCTGAGAATGCAGAAAGGACACTTAAGCCTAACATTTACAATCACCTCAGTGTTAACCCAGCCACGGGAATCTGGCCCAATCCCATTAAAAAAAACACTAGGCTCTCTTCAAAGACTAAAACGGGGTGTATCATATGACTACACTAAGACAAGACTCTTATAGCTCAAAGATAAGAGTGTCAGAGCAATCAGGAGGAACAATGGGGCTGAAAAAAAAACTGATTTCTGCAGATGTGAGGTTCTCTCACTACTGTCCATTTCCTCATTGAGGAATCTGATTCCAGAGTTCACTGCTGCCAGGCTTGCAGGACAGAGCTCTGCGGTTCTTTTCAGTGAGATTGGCAGTATTGTCTAGCGAACTGCCAAAATCTATAGTGATACACGGTGAGCTGGAGGAAACAGCCCATTGTAAATTTAATTTCCCTTCACTGTATGACTAGCAGTGTGACACTCCATCACCAGCCAAAACACTGAGCTTCAAGGAAACTTGTCTACCCGCAAAAAATAAAACAGGCAGTAGTTTTTCCTGACATCAGAACTTTTTTTAAAAAGTAACATTTTTCAAACAGCAGGACAGAGTATAGGATCAATGATCCTGTTTTACTTCAAGACTCACCACTGCTCACGGGAAATAGTGTAGAAGTACAATGGACATACTACTGGCAGCAGGAGCACAAGAGTCAGATTTCACTTATTCTCTGGGGTATTACGCCACCTGGTGGTGGAGCAAAGCACTGCACTAAAAATAAGCTGAGGTCAAATGGTTAAGCTACAGTTTACGGTTTAAAATATTTCTATTTATGTTCTTTACTGATTAACTTTGCTTGAGAAATTCAAAACTACTGTCAATTTATCTCAACCTTCAAGCTCATGTGTAGACATACACACATACCATTCAGAAGTTTTGGGTCTGTAAGATCTTTAATATTTTGCTCACCAAGGCTGCATTTATTTACTCAATACAGTAAAAACAGTTGTATATTTGATTTTAATATCTTAATGCAAGTTTATACTTAATATAATTTATTTCATTAACGGCCAAGTTGAATTTCCAGCAGCCATCACTCCAGTCTTCAGTGTCACATGATCCTTATTACATGATTTGCTACACAAGAAACATGCAGTTGTGTTGCTTCAGATTTGTGGAAACTGATACCATCAAGATTCTAGGATAAAATGTTCAGAACAACAGCATTGTGTCCTCTGCAAAATGAGATGTTTGCAGACCCCTAACTTTTGAAGGATAGTGTACATACTGTTTTTTTTTTTTTAATTGCCTCAAATCTATGCAAATGGTGAGATACAACCAGCCCAGAGTTTTTCCATATTACAGAAAACTACATTTCAGTTCAAAGTCACGGTCACCTTGCTTAACACCCTGTAAATCTGGCTAATCAAGTAATTCCAGAAATTTAAGTCTACATTTTAATATACTTAATGTATTTAGGCAATAAAGTATTCACTCTGCATCAATATGCCTTTAACAACATGCTTTATTTTAGAACAAACTATTGCGCCATCCTCTTAAAATAGTAAATCCAAACAAGTGCAAAAGTTACAGAACTATACACAAGATGACAATTGCAGCAACTGCAAAGAACCAACTTTATGCATTCTTTATTTTTGGTCATTTTAAAGTGCACATTATCCCATTTCAGAGTTACCAACATGGGTTGCAGAACAGTTTGATCCCCACTCTCTACCTCCAGAGGAGCTCTAGGCCAGTGCAGGGAAATCTTCTGGATCATCTGGGTTTGGAGCCTTAGGAAACGCCAAAACATGATTTAGCCTCAAACCACCACAGGCACAGTTTTTCACACAGCATGAACATCTATCTGGCTTGCAAGAGTTTTAGTTTGAGGCACTTTACATTTCACAGGACTGTGTTGTCTGGGCATGAGCAAATTATGCAGCAACCAATACAACTAACTTACAGATTCAAGTTTTTGTGGAGATCTTTGGGATGGCATGGATGGAGCCCCACGGCCACGACCACCTCGTCCTCCTCTCCCACCACGAGAGGGCCGAGACAGGCTGCCAAAATTGATCTCCAGTTGACAGGTGATGTCATTGGCCGGGCGGCGGAAAACCACATCCTCTTCATCTAAGCCACTATGATGTTTCTAGAACAAGAACAGAAGTTATAAGAGTGAATTTGTATCCAACAGGCTCCAAGTGCTAAGAATGAAACTCCTCACCTGAAGGAATTTGGACTTATGGATGACCACGGCCTTGGACAGCACAGAGGTGTCTGCCTTACGGATATTCAGCTCTACCTTGGGCCTGCTTTGCTCCTGCAGGGCTTTCCACTCATCCAGTGTCATCTCTAGGGCAACCTCAATCACTTCCTCAGTCTCAGATGGTCTGAAAGAGGAGCAATTGTACATTTACATCCATTATGAGCTATAAAAGGAAGCTCAAATTCATAAAGTCAGCAAATAACCATATTCACTGTCAAGCATCATCTGCGTTATAAGATATTTCCTGCAGCTGTGAGAAACGGACCTGTTTTCTCCATCAGTCTCAACTGCCTCTTGGGTCTCCTCATTTTCAATGACCTCTTCACTAGGTGACCCCTCTTCAATTTCACTGCAGGACAGAAGGAAAATGACAACCATTTTAAAATGGGGGAAAAAAGCAAAGTGAGAAAATAATTCCAATCTGACATAATATAAATGTGAAACATCACCTCATATGGTCTCTCATCGAGCCCCAGTTGCGAGATCCACTGCCGCTGCGCTTCTCTTCGGATCGGACACTCCTGTTTTAAAGCAACATCTAATTTATCGGATGATCAGGTGCATAAAATGTTCTAAGCTCAAATTTGTTCATTTTCAGACTTTCAACCAGTTACTTACAACCCAAAAATGAAAGAGACAGACAGTGCAGAAACACAATTGCAATTAACCATAATCGTTTTATGACACCAATCACTTAACCAAAATATTAACAAGGGTTTTTCTAAAAATGTATGATACCTTTAAGTATTAAAATGCATTGTATATTTACAAGGCATTTTATACAAATTATAAATACTGTAAATTAATTTAACACTTTCAGCAACTCCCTTTTTTTTTTTTTTTTACATTGCATTTTCAAATTAATATTTAAGGGAAATTTTATATTTCAGTGTCATGTTTACTTCTGTATGTGTGTGTTTAATTACATTATTTGTACATAATTCATGTGATACCCAATATAAAGTTTGGGCCCTAAATCAAACCCAGTTTACCCACTGCATTAGACTCTTAACATGACAGTAATGGGTCACAGCTCACGCTCGGTCACTGCCGCTGTGTCTCTCAAACGCTCTCTTTCCCCTCTGGTCAAATCCATCACTGGATCTTGGATATCCTGGGCCTCGGGCTCCTCGTCCTCTTCCTGTACCTCTTCCTCTGACAGGCCTGTCCAGCAAATCCACAGGCCTACACACAGATGAAGACAGATCGAGTGGCATGCAAAATAAATTCAGGAAGATGAATAAAAAATAAAGACATTTATTAACACGTAATTAGAAACACTTACCTCTCAACAGAGAAACTGAGGGTGGGGTCTGTGTCGGCGTCGCTGAATTTGCGCTCAAAAGTCACGCGTCTCTCTATTTGCTCATCAACTTCTCCACGAGCAACACGGACTTGGCATAGAAATTTGGACCAGATACACGCCACAAACAAACGTAAACGCTTTAAATGCTTAAAACCTCAGCAACCAGGGTACCCTACATTTGAACTCATAATATCTTCCAGGGGTTAATTAAATTAGTCGATCATTTATTAAAAGAAAGGCTTGCTGCGTCGAATAAAATTAGCCAGTCCTTCACTTACCTTGTCCACCCCCACCTACTGGAAGAACGATTTTCCTGTCCCTTTGAGACTCTTTCTTTGCAGATTTAGTCGTGGTTGAAGTTTTCTTTGGCTCCTCTTTCTTCTTCTTCTGTTTCTTTTCTAAACCTGCCGCGTATAAGATGTCGAAAGGGTCGGATTCATCGTCCAGCAGTCTGCCGAAACGATTAGCAACGGTGCATCCATATTCCTCATCAGGCATCCCCTCTACTAACTCCTTCATTTTTAGCGATTACTGCAAGGGAAACGAAATAATCGAGTTGCTGTCATCGAAGGACTACAAATACAGCAGAACTAAACTCTGTTTATCTCCTAAAGAGAAAAACGGAGGCGTTAAACTGTGCCCAAAAACTGAAATCTACTTTGCGAGCACAAATTAACTTAGCCGTCAGTGACGTTCAGTTAATTGAATTCAGGTTCATATGTAAGCAATTAGTCTCCGCCCCGGAAGTCAACTTAGTTTCTGGAACGCGCTCATTAATATTAATTACGCACGTTCGACTATTATTTGCTGTCATATTATTGAATATACCTGGTGGATTTTTTCCGGCCTATTTTATTGCCAATTTTTGTGACTGGAAATGTGATCCAGACTAAAACTATGAGTCTATTATCATTCTGTTATGAAGTAGGTACAATTTCTGTTTATACATTCATGCTTCTGCAGATGTGTATGACTTTGTTTCAAATACTACTCATAGTAAAACATTTTAAAATAAAGCAGTCTGATATGCAAAAAACTATAACTCAGAAGTTTTGTGAAATGAATTAGATCAAGCAAACTTTAGAGATAACCAAAGGATGTTTTTAAGGATGTTTAAAGTTATTTCAAAGTAGAAATTAAATGTAATGTAATGTAATATACATACATACAATTGTAGTTGAATTTACTTGGAGTGACCAGTCTGTGAAGCATGCACGTGATTCTGGGACATCACAGGCACCAAAAAAAAAAAATACTATTTAAACATGACTATCAATAATTCAATAAAAAAAAGATTTAAAAGTTTATTTAATGGAAAAAAATACAGAAGTGGTTCTTCATGATGTTTTTATTGCCGTCACACACAAGCATTGATTCCCAGTCTTGGTTTGAAAATATAATTAAAAATACAGAAGCTTGCCAAATAAGACTACAGATCATTAGCTATAAACATAATGCTACGCATTACAGAAACTATTTCAAACGGCCCTGAAAAAAAAAAAAGATGCAGTGTTTACTTCAGTGTAACCTTTGGTTTTGCAAATCTGTAAGAATTTACATGGTGTATTTACATTTATGTTGTTTAAGATTTCTATGATCCACAAACAACTTCCCACAGCTCTCACAACTGAACGACTTCAGACCGGTGTGCACTCGCTGATGGGTCCTCAGATGCACAGCCTGATTGAATGTCTTACCACAAACATCACAACCAAAAGGTCTCTCCCCCGTATGGATTCTCATGTGCATCTGAATACTGCTGGAATACCCAAACATCTTTCCACAAACCTCACAACTATATGGCTTTTCCTTCGTGTGAACCCTCTGGTGTACTGTAAGGGCGGCTTGTGAGTAGAACTTCTTTTGACAATGATCGCAACTGAACTTCTTCAACAAAGGACTGACCAGTCGCTCGTGATGCTTCTCTCCTGTATGTACGAGCATGTGCTGATTAAGAGAACTGGGGAATATGAAGGCCTTATTACAGATCGAACACACACAATCCCTTCTTCCTGCGTGAATGATTCGCTTGTGCCTTTTCATGTAGTCTGAACTGGTAAATCCCTTACCACAAACATCACAAAGAAACGGTTTGCTTGAAGTGTGTTTGTGCGTGTGCATCTTCAGTGCGTACGCTGTGGTGTACCTTTTCATACATATGGGACAGCCGTACAGCTTCACTCCCGTGTGACCGGCTTTGTGTCTGTTGAGGTTTCCAGAGGTGGCGAACTTCTTATCGCACACGTCGCAAGCGTATCGCTTTTCCCTCGTGTGCACGAGCATATGCGCTTGCAAATGTTTGCGAGCGCTGAACCGCTTGTCGCAGAGTTCACACGGATAGTCGTAGGTTTTCTCGATGTGACTCTTCTGGTGATTTTTCAAATATCGCTCGCAGCTATAAAAGGCGCCACATATCTCGCAACAGTAGGGCTTCTCGCCGGTGTGCAGTGTTTGGTGGTCAAGCATGTTTTGTTTAATTTTGAACTGCTTGTCACATACGGGACAGTTGTAGAGCGTTTCGACTGCTCTGCATCTGTGTCTGCCGAATGAACGCTTGCCGGGAAAAACCTTCTGACAGTTTGCACAGGTAACCGTCTTTTCTGCCGTATGAAGACGCTTGTGCTTTTCCAAGGAGGCCTGAAATACAAAAGACTTGGAACATATATCACATTTGAATAGCTGAGCTCCAGTGTGCATTGCTGCGTGTCTGATGAGGCAGCTTCTCATAGTAAAGCGCTTATCGCAATGCGAACATTTGTAATGTTTCACATGAGCCCGAACGTGGTTAATGAACTTCCATCTCAGTTCAAAACACTTCCCGCATGTTTTGCATCGGAACGAACCATCATTCGACTGCTTTATCATATCCGTGTTAGGTGTGGTGTTGGACTGGTTGTCTGTGTTTTCGATGGTAATATTTAAACCTTGCACAAATGATTCGGTCGCATACTGACTGCTTTCCAAAACAGCACAAGATACGTCTTCGTTGTCCAAGTTACTTTGGAGAATTTCTGTGAGGAGAAGAACACAGAGTATGTTTAAGAGAAACAGACTGAAAAATGCAATTTAAATATTTATACTTTTTTTCTTTACTAAAAAATATTGGTCATTATGGGTGCACCCAGTAATTTTTCACTCATTGCATCTTACATAAATTAAAATCATGTACATGACAGTTTAACATAAATTACCATTTACAAGCTTGGGGTCAGTGTGTTTTTATTATTTATTTTTAATTTATACTTTTATTTAAAGAGACCACATGAAATTGACCAGATAAAGTGGAAATGAATACATTAATAATACCACATGAAAATCTATTTTTAAATAAAAGCTGTTCTTTTGAACTTTCTCTAAAGACTGGAGAAATGGCTGCTGAAAATTCAACTTTGCCATGACAGGAATAAACAATTTAAAACTGAAATTAAAAAGTAATTTCAAAAATAGAAAATTAAATTGTAATATTTCTGTTTTTACTGCAGCCTTGATAGGCATAACATTTTAAACATTTTACAGACCCCAAACATTTCAATGGTTATAATTATTTATTCAGTATTTCTAATAAAAACAAATTTATTTTGCTACTCTTGACATGAATTAATCAAGATACTGCATTTACACTGATTTGTGTCAGTATACAGTCCAAGATGACTACCATATTGTACAGAGAAACATATTTCTAAACAAAACTTTAAGCACTGCATTTGAAATCATGCCTTACCTTGTGTAGTGACCTCTAGTGTTTCCAGGGATGTGTTGACAGTATCACAGGTTTCGAGCTGCACAATGAATTCTTCTTCATTCAGAGTGGCTTCGAACTCAATACTCAAATCCGGAGTCGTGTGAAATCTCTGGTGTTTCATCAAGCATTTCATCATTTTGAAAGTATTCCCACATGTCAAGCAATTGAAAGGTCTGTCTTTGTGTAAAGCATTGTGAATGTTAAACAGGGCCATGTCATTGAAAGATACTCCACAGGACTCACAAATTAATGGCTCCTGTCTCTCCTCAGCAGCTACGTTTGTGCTTGTGGAAGGCTGGCTTTCACTCAAACTTAAACTGCTTGCCAGAATACCAGTGGGTGCAGATGACAGCTGATGGTACTGAGTATTTGCTGCTTGTACAGATGTTTCATGATTTTCTGATTCCATTTCATAATCCTTGTTCAGTTCAGGCTCAGATGTGGCTGCTTGACCCTCTGTGAGAATATAATGAGAAAAAAAATGTTTTGTTTGTGTTTGTTTTTAAATATCATACTGAAAATCTTAAATTCATAATATGAAGAAATACACAATGTTTTATAATAATAATAATAATAATAATAATAATAATAAGGAATACTATCGTGTCCTGTTTTCCAGTGCAAATGTCTACAGATACATCAATTGAGCAGGAAAATGAGTTTATTATTAAGAGAAGAATAAATATCTGCCAGAAAAATCAACTTAATTAGAAGGGGAAAAAAGTTCATATACAGCACTGACAGATATTTGTTTTAATCATAAACTCACATAATTTTGCTACATTTTCTAAGACCTTATTTTACATTTGCATCTCAAGTAAATGTTTCATTTTTAGTAGGGATGCACCGAATATTCGGCCACCGAAAATTTTCGGCCGAAAATGGCCCAAAAGTGCATTTTCGGTTTTCGGCCGAAAGACTTTTATCACCGAAACAATACGGCCGAAATGTTGTGATGACGCAAACTAGTGATGGGAAGTTAGGATCATTTTACTGACTCGGACCTTTGAGTCTCGTTCAGTTAAATGAACGAGTCTTTTTTCGAGTCATTTCGTTCATTTTAGCAAATTATAATTAAAATGTTATGTGCTACTTCCCTAACACCTACTACTTGTGCAAACGTTGATCACACTACAAACAATACAAAACTATAATGGTCTAAGAAACAGAAAAAAAATTAATTCATTGTTTACCTGGGTCTTTAGTCTATGATTAGCTCACCTCACCTCTTAGC